>VTPC01001293.1:0-39198 GCA_011009095.1 Ignelater luminosus
AATTTGCCATAAAAAATATTTACATCGATAAGGATGTAATTTATTCAAGTACTTGAGTTAAGTTAATTTCTACCCACGACTAATTAAAAACAACTTCTAATTTTCAACTTTATAGCTATATCAAGAACAATATCACCAACCTAAATATTAAATATGTTTTTTTCATGCCAACTCTTTGTGTACAAACAATTAATACTCAAATATTGACCTTTTGTTTGTATCTCTGACAAATATATCTCCCCACAATGTATCCACGTTGTTCTGTATTGTGGTTAACCATTCATATAGGTGCTGAGTGAGCATTTGGTATCGAAATGCGACAACATAAATTAGGTCAAAACAAATGAATCGAATGAGTAGAGGGCATTTATTAATTTTGTGTCGTACGCGTTTGCGGACCGTTCGTTATTAACTACGGCGTAATAGCAGTTATTAATAATAACGCCGCCATTCTGTGGGGGTAGACGAACTGTCATGGCCAGCCTTGCGATAGATCAAGTGTCGCAACGTGCTGATTAAATCAAAGTTACCGAGTCCGTTAATTAGCGGATGGGCACGACATGCAGGCAGCAGCGTCTGTTATAGGGGGCCAAGCCACACCACCGCCACCACCACCGCTGCGCTACCGCACCACGAGAGCGAGAAAACCCATACATACATCTTCGGTAAATCAGTGCTTCCGCGTTTGCTTGGAAACAGCGGTAAATTGTTAGATGGCCAGATAGGAGATGAGGGAAGCACGAAAATTTAGATGTATCTAAATTTAAAACACGAGCCGAAAATTTAATACCCCTACACGGTTCATACTTCACATAAACTCTTACGTTCAGCAGGCCGGTAAGCCATTACGCACTGTACCATGCCGCATACCACTTCTTTTATTTAAAACTTTCTTGTTTTCCTCTAAGAAAGTTATTCACTGCGTGTAATACATTTTGTATAAACAAACATTTGTGTACATACCTTCTCTTCCTTAATCGTCCCAATTAGAAACTTTACTACTATTATAGCAATTTGTGAAAATGAAATTGTAGAAACAGCAAATATTTAATAAATAAATTTTCTGAGATGGTTGCCAATAAAGTCGGTTACATACTTTTTATAGTTTTACGCTTGTTTCGACATTTCCTATGAATACAAAAACTACTAACCCGCAGTTCTGAATATAACTGCAACGGGAAATGATCTAATCTACGAGAAAATCGTGACTATAATTTTTCAAAACAATCTTTTCTTCTTGGCTTCAAGCAAATTTTTCTGACATGCATACTTGAATTTCAGCGTAACCTAAATATCATTTGTTAAATATTTCTTGCTGCGTCTCCCTCTATTTCTTCATATTTATATTGCAATCATTTAGTTACCTTCAAGGTAATATGTTTCCCTCTTGAAATGATTGGCTTTCATAGTTATCAAATCGATTCGCGATGAATAAGTACTATCGTTCAATATTGTATGGGTTTCCTTCAATTTCTCCCTAAAGCTTTTTAATTTATAAAACATAAATAGATTCTATTTTTAGCTGCTTTATTTGTTTTCTTTCAGTATTTTGTATTTTCATAATACAAAGAACGATCACAATTCGCTTGTTTAGTAAGGTGTAATCAATATTACTTATACGTATACAGTTTATTATTCATTAATTCTTCCCATATAAGACACCTCGCTAATCTACGAAAAAGAAAAATCATTATGAGTTGCTGAACGGAGTAAATGAGTGAGAAACTTGAGTCAAAATTTGCAGTTCCTCTATAAAAATACAATTAATGCTTCAATGAGATTCTTCAGAAACCTACAAGTACTAGAAAAGAATAAAAAGAAATGTTGCAAGTTAATTCCAAACGAAACAGACACAACACTGTCTTATCGATGAGCTTGTAGGAATTTTCTTGTCACCATTTTCGCTGGTATTTGAGTAGACCTCAATGCTCAATTGATTTGCCTGCCAAAACTCCAAGTCACTGTGATTATGAATGCTAAGATCTAATCACTAAAAATGACACAAAAACATTAAAAACCTTTGAAAACTGGAAACTTTTAAACTTCTAGTTTCCATTCTGAGCAGACGTATCTTCAGTATTATCAATGGGTTTTCTAAATTGTTTCTTGTACTAAAACACTAAAAGCCTAAAATTACCTCAAGTCTACAATATCTTAAAAATGCGAGAAATTTATAGAATTCTGAGGATAGAATTCTTTCATGGTTACCAAAGCAAACCTAATATTGATTCTCGAATTTACCAAAGCTAGAAAACGTGCTAATCAAAAAACCCAGAAGTCTCTAAAACAAGGTACAACTACAGAGGATCTTGATGATATCTAGGTGCTCTCATCTTGCTTTGTAGTTTCGTCGCATATACGTCCAGAGGATATCTTACATTAAGCTTCGTGATTTTTTTCTTCGACCTTCTGGACTCTAATCTAGATATAGAATTTGGCTTTGTCCTTTGTCCTCTGATCAGGCCACCCATAATGTACATAAAAAAAAAACTTCAATCTAACCTGCAAGCTGAATCGTTGCTTCGTGGTTTCGTCGTACACATGCCAGTAGGATGTCTTGCATCACACTTTTCGCTCTTGTTTAAACATTCCAATGAGAATCTAACCTTTAATGGTAATCTAACCTGATTATAGGGTCGGTCTTCCTTCTCCATCACACTACCTATGGTGGTCTCATGGTTGGTGTTTGCTATCCACCAGATCCCTGCAGCGCCCATTAATTATGTTTGTCTTTCAAAATGCCAACTGCAGCATACTTTAATTTCTGCTCTTCACCAAGCCACTGCCTGTATGTTAATCCCTAAGGCTATTAATCCAAAGATTACAGGACTAAAAGTCCGTAAAGTTTTTGTTTTTGTCTCAATTCCAGAAACCAAAAAAAAAATCAACTAACTAGGGTAACAACAAAGTGGTAATTTCAGAACAATCTCAAACTTACGTCTATTGGAATTTCTGAGGTTTTGAGACGCTTTGCCCAAGCATCCACAAGATTAAACACTTATTATATTGGACTGAATAAAACTCGATATACGGTACCCAAAGGAGCGAAAGACTCGATGCAAGTTTACCAAAAGCCATCTGGCAAAGATCTAAATTCCATAGTAACAAACAATAGAGCTAATGAGTGATTAGCTCTTACCAAGAAAACATACGCAAGGCGGTTTGCATAAAATCAAAGCAAATGTGAAGAAATCGTAAGGTTCCAACAGTATCAGAAAAAAAAGATAAAATACTCGGCAAACAAGAGATTGATTACAAATACGTAATGCTACAAGGACTACTAGTTTCGATACTATAGCAATAGTGCTATTAAGAATAACTAAAAATAGAGAAAAATATGAAAATGCCACTGTTATATGGCAAAACGACAGAATACTTAAGAAAACAAAGCATAAAGGAAAATAGATGTCGTAACCATGAAACCTTTACTGCTACACTTCCTTTTTTGGGAATATCACGAAGGTTGCACGTGATCACTCGCGGTAAGTAATAGCTAAAGACAATTTACGAATGAAATATGTGAAAGCCTACACAAAGGCGTCGTAATAAATCCAATGTGTCAGTCACTAGAGTAAATTATCACCAAACACACAATGTCATCCGTCAAACCTTGTCCCGGAATTACTTTTATAAATCATAATCCATCCAAAGTTATTTTAGTCACTCGGTTTATCTTCATTAGAAAACTGAAAATTTGAAACCCTCTCGGTTTTATTTTCTACTGCAACAGTGACAGCTAAGTTTGTCAGGTTTATCATTTTTGGTATTCGACTAGCATACCTATTACTCGAAACGTGACAATGGTAGTCATCATGTGCTGAATTCTACAACAGCAAAACAATTTTATTATCCAGTTGTACCAGTCAGCAAGGTACAACTAAAGTGGATCTTTATAATATCCAGGTAAGTAATGGCTGCCCACGTAAGTCTTGATTCTCTCCCAATTCCTATGATCGGGAGAAATCAAGTCCCAACCCAAGCTTCCACCCAACACCTGACCATTCTTTCCTACAGCCTCTCCAATCCTGGCAGTAAGTATAAAATGCAGTCGCCAACCCGCAAGGCCAGTGTGGCGTTTTAAGACCAATTCCTCCTTTATAACCCATGACAAGAAGAAGAAGAGAATTACGGCCCTCAGTCTCCAGCAGCTTTCAAGCCACTGTCCAAGACAGTAGACGGAAAGGTAATAAATAAAATGTCACAGGAAAGAGGAATCCGTCATGAAACTGAATATCGCAACGTACAGCATGCAGTCGCTAGCAGAAGACGAACAACTATATGAACTACAAGAAGGGCTATCTAACATCGGATGGAATATCCTAAGGACTATAGGAAGTAAAACGTAAACACGAGTAAAACTCTTTTCTCAAAACGTTTTCTATTGCAAAGGACATGAAAACCAGAGCTTAAATAGGGTAGGGCTTCTCACTAACAAAAAGATAGCTAAGCGGGTCACCAAAGATGTAGACATATCCGATCGAGCAACCCTAATCGTACTAAGTTTAAATGAAAAAGTATCGTTGAACCACAAATCTATACTCCAAACACTTCTCTTCAAGAAGGATTTTACGAAGAAGCTTCCACAGTACTAAAATGTCAGATTAGGAAAGAAAGAAATAGAAGAAAATGAAGATAAGATTGTAGAATATGGGTATGGCAACCAAAATGAGCGAGAAGATATAGTAATGAACTACCTAGCACTGAGACAAGTATTTGCAATGAATACTTTCTTCAAGAAAGAAGAAGACTTGGCTGTCTCCAAATAGACAAACGAAAAACGAAATTGATTTTATATTTAAAAAAGGAAAACACACAGTGCATGATGTAACGGTTTTAAATAATATAACAACAGGAAGTGACCATAGGATGGTAAGGGCTAAAGTAATAATTAACAAAAAACCAAATCAAAAACTAAACTTCGTCAGAAAAACAATCAAACCGTAACTGTTAAAATTAAACAAACATTAAAATACATCACAAAGATACAATTGGTAAATGGATTCAATAATCCTAAACGAACTTAACGCTGCAATAACAAAACAGATACTAAAAGCGGGTACCAAAGTAGCAACATCCAAAAAACAAAAATAGCAAGAATAGCCAACAGGCAAAAAACATAATCGAAAAAAGAAGAAGACACTTAATTAATCAAAACAAAAGAAATACCGTCAAGTTTGCAGAACCAAGTAAAACAGTACGAACACAAATAAAGCTAAATTTAAGGAAATACCAAGAGGAACGGATAAAAAAATTATCGAAAAGAATAAAGGACTAAAACTAACAACACTAAAAGACGATCAGCGGAACATAACCAAACCAAACACACTAGAGAAATATTAAATATAAAAGAGAACTTTTTTTAACCCACTGTATAACATCAAAAAGGAATCAACAGAAAACTTCAAAAAGACCCTTGAAAGAAGAATAGTAAATGTTAATTCAGAAGAGATACAGAAAATCAGTTATGAAGAAATTGAATATGCCATCAAAGAACAGGGCCTAGGACAACTGGTCAAGCTAGGAAAGGCAAACCAAAACGCTGAAATTGGACGCAGAATTGGAATGGACAGCCTTTGGCAACCTATCATAAGTGCTGAAGAATGAAAAGATTAGAGCAAAAGCGTACGACAGCTGTATACTTCCTGTTATCACTTATGGACATTTACACCATTCAACCTAGATAAAATTCGTAAAATCCAACGTGCAATGGAGAGACAAATGATCGGAATCCCTTTAAGAGATCAAACCAAAGCCATTGATGTAGCAGAACACGCAGCCTGAATCAAATGGTAATCAATGGGCGGGGCATAATGAAAGCTACGAAGATGACAGGTGGCACACAAAGTTCTAGGATGACGACCATACTTACCACAGATCAAGAGCAAGGCCCCAAATGAGATGGAGTGATGATCTCAAAAAACATGCAAGACTAATGTAGAAGACTGGATAGAAAGAAAAAAGGTTTAAAGAAAAAAATAAGAATGGTTGTAGCTTTAGATGAACATAATAAACAGAATCTTGCACATTTTAAGCAAATCTCACAGAAAACGCAATGCCTTAGTTACCGTAAATACAGTGCAGTGTTAAATACTTCCTTTGAACAAACAATCAAATAAAAAACTCGCCAGTTTAAAAATTTGTTATATTTGAAAGTTTATTTATCTGTCGGCTCGAATCTCAGATGTCCACGATTGCAGCAGATTTTCTTGAATTCTTTGTTGTATTGTCCACATATCCGCCGTAATTGTAATTACCATAATTTAGTTTATGTACTGAAAATCAGTTATATGAATTGAAAACGATGCAAGTCGCACGCCAATTCTCCCACTTACACGTAGCTCGCTCCACTCCATGAATGCGCTAGTAAGGGCGAACTGACCGATATACATAAATGTCCGACCGTCAAATGAGCAGTTTCTGTCATCATCTACTGCCAGCTCCAGTTACCAGTTGAAGAGTAAATATTAAGTGGGTAGTAAGTACCTGGTAAGAGCGAAAGGTATTTAGATGCCCTTATCACGTCCGTTCCGTCCGGTTTCCCCTTTACTTGTGGAATAGATTGTTAGCCCAGTAAAATTAGCTCTGAAAAGGAACTTTACACCAAAAAAATTGTATATCAAATAATTTCTTTTGGACCTGAAAGAGCTTGAATTGTAGTATAAGATCCCAAAAGTCCGGAAAAATCCCACTGGTGCGTTTTCCGGAAAAGCGGGAAAAGCGCGAAAAATCGGAATTTTTTTAACGCTCGTAGCAGCTAGACTTTTTATCGCAGAGAGGTGAGTTTTTTTGTTTTGTCAGGAACTTTATTAGCTTTCACTTTTACTTAGAGCATTTTTCTCGATTTTGTTTAGTTTTTCTTTTTATTTCAGTAAATATGGGAACCTTAAACGCTGAGTCACGCGGATTTACAAGAAGACAATGGGAAATAATTCACGGTGCTAATAAAAGTATTTATTCCTGCTACTCACTGATTCAAAAAGCAAAAAAGCAATGCTACCCCCAATCAATTGTCTCCGCAGAAAGCATTTCCGCTGGCTGTTGAGCAGTTCCGACAGTGCTAGAGAGTG
Source organism: Ignelater luminosus (assembly GCA_011009095.1). Lineage (NCBI taxonomy): Eukaryota > Metazoa > Arthropoda > Insecta > Coleoptera > Elateridae > Ignelater > Ignelater luminosus. Next base: position 7,068 of record VTPC01001293.1, read on the forward strand.
TCCGACCGGCCTAGTTGGGATTGGATCGTGTCGTGTCGCCCTTCTCGCAATATTTCCCGATATAACCCGAATTCCCCTGCTGCCTTTGTAAGATGCCTAGGCCGATTACGTAGAGCTTGCACCCTGCGTGGTATTATCTGTATTGCTGCTTTTATACAGATTTCAGTTGCAAATAATAGATCCGTTGGTTTAGCCTTCAAGTATTTACAGTTTCCTAGAAAGTTCGTTTCAGTCGTGTCTCCACAGCAGCTACCCTTGTCTGATCGCCCCAAGAGAATACGTTTCAAGGCAATAAGAAGGATAATTTTAAGCATGCCTCAAAGAGCAAAATAATCTATATAGCTACTAAATACTCAACACGAAAGCTCTAAACTAGAGCGTTCAATTAATTTACTTACAAACAATTAGTAGACCATGGATAGTGTCATACCTGCAACAAAGAAAAAGAAGGCATTAATATTAAATTTCATGCATTTATCAATTTAGGTTTATTATAAAAACTAACGCAATCTTTTTTATGACTGCTGTTTTCATGCTGTTAGCACAACTACATCTCCGATATGAACTAAAATAGAGTCTTAAATTTAAAGTTGATTGTTTTTTGGCCTTTTCATTTACTAATAATTGCCCCGAAAGACCCTTACCGTGGCATGTCCAGCACAGTCAAGCTTGCTAATAAGTAGTCTAACGACTAATGATACCTGCATTAGACAGCAACAACAATACTACTAACAATAGTTGCTAATAAAACAAAATTTCTCAGAGCTTCACCGTCTCTGTTTATTTTGTCGCAAAATTCACAACCTTCGTTAACGTTGTTTTGAAAAGCGAGAAACGTTAACAAAAAGTTGTAAATCTTGTGATGAAATAAACAGAGACTGTGGAATGCCGACAGATGTTTTATTAAGTAAGAATAATTAAGAGATGAAAACAAATTATTTAATATTGTCGGTTTTAGTACAACAGTTCTTCGAATCATCTCAGATGTGCATGTGACACTCAACAGTACCATGCAGTAGCGCACCTTTAAATAAGATCATATAAAAGTCAAATATTTATTTGATCATGAAAACGCAACATAGAATCTTGGCAAAATCTAAATGGATGTCGATTGTATTTCTGAAAACTTTATTGTGTCTAATGCCATTATCGTAGTGAATCCGTCTTCTTTTTCTTACAAGTTTTTACTTCAGTGGGCGCGTTGATAATAAAGGTTTTTGACATGAACAGAGCCTCATCGAAATCAACGCCTCTAGTGTCGGTGATCACCAAGAAACGAGACAGTCGCTTCAGGCAATTAGTAACAGATATTTGCATATGTATGGTTAAATAAAATCGGGGTCATCTTCTAATACAAATTTCAGTTGGTATATCTTCAATGATTTGAAATTCCAATGTAACAGAGCAATGTAATTTTAATGAATGCTAAACCAAAAGTCTAACTCGCCAATCTGAATGTTTATTTATTCAACAACGCAGGCAATGTGCTCTAATACACTGTTGTAAATTATTTACTTGAAATTATAAAAGTAACTTAAACTGAACACTGGTATTTATTTGATATTATGGTATGTTTATTGCATACACACGAACCTCTTTCATGATGATGATATCCTGGTACGTAAAACGAAATAAATGACAATGACAGCAGTAAAAAATCAATGATACTATTCGATAGCTTACACGTTTGAAATCAGACACCTTTGAGATAGTTTCATCACCCAAATTCGTTTCTAATTTTCTGGAAAAAACCAAAGTCAGGAAAGAGGCCATGTTTCTTGTAAGACAGTATGGTAAAAGCACCAGTTATAGCCCTACAAGTTAAACTGCATTTAACCAAGTTTCAGATATGGCGAAGACATCAATGTCAAAGTCGGTTAAAAGTTACTGTAATGCATGAATTTTGGATAGCAATGATCTAACATTTAAAAGTGCTATTTTAAACCTAACCTAGAAAACCAAAATGTTATAATTATAAGATTTTTTTATTGCCTAGTTTGTTACTATTGATTAGTATACTGTGACTATTATGTTATCTGAAATGCAGAAAGCTGACTAAAAGTAAATTAGTATTTCTCTTCAAGAAATGTATTAAGTACATAAACAACATAGTTAATGTCAAATGTTAACTGCGATTTAGAAAATAAAAAAAATCATGTTGCTCTTTAAAGGTTGTGTTTAGTTGTTTCCCTCAAGGCTGAACTTTCGAGTTTAGATTTTACACTGGTTATAATTGGGGATGTACCTATAACTGGTGCCTCTATCCCACCCCAAGAATTTATTTTTCACCGGCTCCAATGTTGAATCCCAAAGTGTGATTGCAGATTTAAGCTTTAACCTCGCCAAGAAATTAAAGATCGGAATGATATCAGTCGTGACATACTCATAATAAACCCTAATTTATTGTGTTTTAAACATGTTCAAATTTGATATTACGTTCGGTTAAACCTACTTTGACATTGGGGAGTTAAGAAATTCGACATGCTGAGTTATATCTACTAATTTCGTTTTAGTAAACTTAGGTAGCTTAATTTTAAAATGAAATGAAGGAGGTTTAAATATTGGTTTATTTGCCGCCAAGCCAAACTTATCAAGATTAGAAATGTATACTCAGTTCAAAATACTTTTTCATATTTTAATTATTAATTTTAATATCAGATCAATTTCGGTTAGGTAACCTTCTTGCCTGGTTTTACTTTTTAAGTTAACTAGTGAAACTTGAGGTTTTAGATTCTGCCATCATAGGAACTCTTAAATGAGTTTTTACTTAAATCAAAGACAAAATCTTTTTATAAACGTATAGATAGCGACAAACTGGATTGCTGATACTTTAGAAACATAAGATCATTTTAGTCAACTTAGTTTATACATATAACGCTATTCCGAAGATTGCAGGAAGTGTGAGAAGAGTAAATTAAGTAACTTTTTTTGAAAATACAGCCGTCTGACAGAGCAGGTAACGCTACTGAGTTCGTATGCGCTTCTCTAGCTGGAAGTTTCAGACTATTACTCTAAAAGCCATCAAATAATGGCACAAAATCTGTAACGAAAACTAAAATTCACAGGATCCCAAAATTGCATTAATCTGAAATATTTAGGCTTAGAATATTTTTCAGTCTTGATTAGTTTCTCTAAATATCATTCTTTAGATAATCTGGAAGAAGTTTATTAGTGTTAAATCAAGTGTTGTAGCGACCACGATGCAATGGATTAGGAGACCAGAGACATTGTTTCTCAAGACGTTGTTTAAATGCAGAATCAATCCCAAAATCACGATACGCATGTAGTTTAGTTGATTCGTAACCTTGACTTAGTCAAAAAAATACCTAAACAATATGAGAAACGATTCAAGAACTTCGACCGGTTGAAAGCGTGCAATTGGTCTGAAAAAGCATCAAAAAGCTCATCTGCTCTGACATTCAATGAACTTGACAAATATGGACTAGAAAATCCTAAAACCAAATTTAAAAGTCAGCCTTGTGCTGGTCTGTTACTCGGAATTTGCAGGCTTAAATCCGTCTTGTTAATGTTCTCGTACCTAAATTTTGAGTAGCAAACATACTCGAATTAAAAAGCTGGTCGTTTCCACTTCTGAACAATATTTCACCACCAAGGATATCGATTTAGTAAGTTCTGTATGTACATATATAGTTTTGTTAGGAAAATTTGCAAAGTACTGATTTTCAGATTATTTTATTGATTAATAAATCTCAATGTCCTAGACTAAATATCTAGGTCCTTAGATGTTGGCATAGAGAAGTAAGGTAGAGTCCGACAACCCAATACTAATGCAGGAGGTTCATATTACAGCCTTTAGTTATGATAACTTCAAGTTTGCGTAAATGCACCTAAATGCTTCCCTTGCAAAAATGTTGACAGCTCTGCCACCCATCCATGACAACTCATTAAAATCATTCTATTCGGAAGCATTGAAACAATTCAAATTAGATATGCAGGTCTATGTAATAGCGAATCTTCTCACGTTAGCTCACCACTTTCTATTTTCAGAGTTTATTTCTTCTGGTTTGTTTTTTAAACTGCGTTTTATTCTGGTGTGCCATTTATTCCAGTTCGTATTCTGTTTAAACAGAGAAATCGTGCAGGCTGTTTTCTTGAATAGTGGGCTCATTATTCAGCAGTCGTGGAATAGTACTTACGTATTTGTGTTACAAGAAAGATACTTTCTTCAAAAGTTAGGCATATGATTTTCTTGTCGACCTTAGAAAATTTGTCAAGCATCTACACAAAAATTACTTTACATTAGGAATTTACTTTTGCAACTAACTGTAAGATAGCTTTGGTATCAACAATGTATCTCAGAAGAAAAGCAAAGAAAAAAGAAACAATTCTGTCAACTGTCGACCACGAAATGAATGTGAAAAGTCCTAAGTGTTACAAGTAGGTCTCCAAAACTTCATTGTTTGATAACAAACATCTTGAAGAATCAAGCAAACTTGTCTCAAGTATTAATTGTTGGTATTAGAAAATTGCTTTAGATTATTGGTAATCGTTCTTATAGTGTAAACACGCCAAATTACATACACAAGATTTGTTTCTCGTCTCAGAAGGCTTTAAGTGATGGAGATTGGAATATTGAAGAAGTCATGGAAAAGATTTAGAATTAAATAAATTTGGAAAAAGTACTTATGATATCATGTTGACCAGAAGTGAAATTGGCTACTATAAAGGCAAAACAGCTGAAACTAACTTTACAGCAGGTATCTGATTAAAATAATTTAGTTCTGATAGTCAAACTGTAAAATATACAAACATAAAGCTGTTTTGCTATCAGGTATACGAGGCAACTCGGTAATTTGGCTTCGGGATTTCCATGTATGGTATAGACACAAATCAAAACGAAGAGAGTTAAAAAAATCAAACAAAAAAACCAGAAAGGAAGAAATTACAAAATTAAAGCTAACAGAAACCTCAGATCTAGTTGATATGAAGCCCAAGGTGATACAAAACGTAAGCGGAGAAGACGCACTAAGGTTATACAGAATAGTAAAACTACGCATAAAATTGGAAAATGCTAAAAGAATGCCAAACAGCAATATTTTATTCCATCACATATACAATGTAGCTGCTTGTTGAAAGATGTTGATTCTCCTTATTGGAAGCAGAAGGCAAAAACACAGAGTATCCCGTAAATGCCAATAGGCCTCAGGTAGCAGCCTTCTTGACTGTCTCAAGATACCAAAATTGGAAACAGGAATGTATCAAACAAAAATAAATTTAAACCTGACAATGCTGTGCTGCAAGCTAAAAAAATGTATGTCCTTGAAAAAAGGCCTTAAATTTGGAAATCCGTCAAACAAGTAAGATAAGAAGCTAATGTATCAAAAACACGTTACAAATAAAAACGATACAAAGCGTAGTTAATTTATGGTTACAAATCACCGATTTTCTCGGTGTTAAATTGGGTTATAAACTTTTTTAGTGATAGTCCCAGACTTTTCTGGCCGCTTCTATAACATTGCAAGAGATTTATCCTTCTAGTGAATCAACATTCCTTTAGTTTAATAATTAGTAAACTTAAATATTTTATTCCATAGTGTTGAAAAAACCTTATTAACCTCAATTATTATAGGATTATGCGAATACCAAAGCCGAAATGAAAAACTCAATAAAAACAAGAACGGGATTAATTCGTAAATAATTCACAGACTAGTCAAAGACGAAGTAAAGGAAAAATACTGCAATTATTGAAAGAATCTTAAGATTTATCAATTTTGTTCTAGTGCTAACAGGCCATAAGAAATGTCAAAACTTGAAAGAATTGTTGACAACTAATTTCACGAGATTTATCACTGCATTGAAGACTTGCATCTATTTTTTTGTAAGGATTCCATTCAGAAAGAAAAATCTAGCAGTTCTGTATTTTATTAAGGGAAAATATTCTTTCAATAAATTCATTTGCTATATTATTAATGGCTTCATTTTGATTTGATTCCTTGGTTTTTGTTTATCCAGTGTTAAAGAAAACTTAACTAAGCTTTATTGGCATTTACCTAGCATTGGTATAAATTAAATGTCGTCCAAACAAAATTATGCAACTTGTCTGCATTTCCATCATAATAATTATTAATCCGAAATTATGTAATTAAATTAAATTAAATATTCCAAAATGTTTACTTGGATGTCAAAGTATTTATTTATAAAGAATTATTTCCATCACAAAGAAATAAACTTCCATGTTAATTAGTGCTCAAGTTCTTACAGAAATTATGATCTGAGTAGAAACAGACAGTTAGATACAGTTAGAACTCTCCTATTACAAGCTGAAATGACATTTTACATTTTGCCTATTTCTCAATGTAAGGAGAGCCCACTAAAAATTGCAAATAGCATGTAATCTAAGACAGACTTTTGTTTGATAGTTAAATGACTAATGACGACTAAAATATTACAAATTGGAATTTTTAAATTGAGTATTAGTATAGTTATTGCCATGCAGACACTACAACTGCAACCATATTTTAAAGCAGCCAAATTTCTCTTTATAACTGAAAATCGGATCAAGATACGCGCAGCTATCAATATCGAAGAAAATACCTCAGAATCTAATATCCTTCCAAATGCCAAAACCTCCAAAATACCTCCCATAATCATCAAGGACAAAACCAAATGGACAACACTCTCAAGCGAGTTCACTCGCCTAAAGATCAACTTCTCAAAAGCCAAAAACCTCTATGATGGTATCAGTGTCCAACCCGTCAGGGTCAAGAATTACAAAAACATAATACACTTTCTAGATGACGGCAGGATATCCATTTACACATTTCAACTCAAAGAAGATAAACCACTACGTGTTGTGCTAAGAGACATCCCAGAAGGAATCACCACTGACGAAATCGCCACAGACTTACGGGCGCAAGGCTTCCCAATAAAGACTATTACCCGTTTACACGTCTGCAAAGAAAGATGCTCAATCCCTCTAGTTCTTGTACTCCTAGAACGAACTGGAAACTATAAAGACATCTGGAACGTCAAATCTGTCCTATCACTAATAGTAAAAACGGAAACGCCCAAAAAGAAGAAAGACAACATAATCCAGTGCCATCGCTGCCAAGGATTCCGGCATACCCAACGAGGCTGCCACTCTGAGCCGCGTTGCGTAAAATGCGCTGATAACCATTACTCGACAACATGCGTGAAACCCAAAGAACAGTCTGCGACATGCGCCAACTGCAAGGGCAGTCACCCAGCCAGCTGTCGTAACTGCCCTTGCTTTCCCAAGATTGCAGCTGCACAACCTATGGCAAACACTTATACAGTTACCGACATCAGCTACACAGCCAATCGACTGTTACCATTATAGAAATTTCAATCGTCCCACCGTAAACATCAAGGAACCATTCCAATCGTACTCTTTCCCCTATCTCCTTCATAGCCTCATACCTTGCCTAGACACAGCTTTACATAGTGTTTGCTAGCTTGCTGAGCATATCCTGTATAATATTGCGTTTTGTAGTATAAATAGCATTGACAGAATTGATTTTACTTTGCTTGGGTTGGAATAAACCCAAACTAACCGCCATCAAAGCACTTTACCGCAGTACTGCCGCCGTTTTCGAGAAGACCCTTCTTCTTCACTGCAGTTTTCGAAGGGAATATCATTAGTATCGAGAGAGTAGACTTTCTTAAAGCTGGCGCTCTAGTATCGTCCGCAATAAGCCGCCCGCCGGACCCGAAAGGAACTTTGCAATGCGTAGAGATGGCAGACTGGAAGTAGATTATGCGTCGGAGAGAAACAAACGAGTTGTTAACAAATTGTGTGAGTTTCCTAAAAAAAAGTTTCTGTGTAGCAAGTCTTTTGATATCGTTTGGTGTAATATTGGTTGATGATAGATAAAGATTTATCGAAGCTTGAATTTGGAAATGCAGCAAATTCTTCAAACTTCCTTTTTAATTTCTTACGAAATCGTACTGCAGTATTATTGTAGTAAGCTCTCAGGAAAACACAAAGCCATATACCCATCTGGACTACTAAACAAAAAAATCTTTTTGTTTCTCATTGAGTTTGTGGTGCTTTGCGATTGTGACTAACCTAAAACCATGTGTTTATTGGTTTAAATTAATTGTAACAGTTGCGCAACTTTTATTATTATTAGCATCTCGTAAAGTTTGTCAAACACACGATCTAATTGGTTTTAAAAACGACTTTGACTTTTAAAATAAATTAAATTCTCGGATAGCAGAAATTTCTTTTCATTTGTTTACCTAAATGTTACCTAAAACAGACTAAGCAATTCTCTAGAACTTTATAACCTTAATAGAATACCCAACTAGTTTGGAATTTTTGTTTTTTATCTAGGAAGTCGATTTTATGATTTTATTAACAGTAATCAAGTAGTTAAGCGTACGAGCGTCGAGACGTTTAGTTGAGAAACTACCGAATTACGTTATTCGTTTCTAAGATAAATCTTCAAACTTAATAGCTGTACGTGGCAATTAAGTGCCCGTTTCTACTTGGAACTGTAATAGCTATATATTTCAGGAAGCTTGTAAAATAGTAAAAGAGTGGCATCAGGTAGGTCCAAACCACCCCAATTTTATTGTAACCAACGCGAGAGGGACGTCTGCTCACTGTTTGATCACACTGGTAATTGTTATGTAACCTCGCTTACCTTTATTGAATTATCAGAAGATTGGGTGTACTCGAGGAATGATCTTCGAGATTTATAAAATCGGCAATACTCGGAAAAAAGGCCATAGAGTTTATCGTGGTACTCTGGGACAGAAAGTCGACAGCATGATTAATGCACTTGAATGACTGCAGTCAGGCAATCAAGACAAAATCAGTACTCATTATGGATTTTGTATCGTTTATAATAAATGTGACTGTAAAAATTCAAATAAATAAAGGCAACTTATTAACATTCTACGGAACATATCAATAAGAAAGTCTGATCAGTTAATTCATCTTTAAATGTCCACTTAATTTGATTACCAAAGTTTTCATCTACATAGCTAATTTTGCTTGATCTCAACATTTTTTACTTTCTATGAATTACAAATAATTGCTACTGACAAAAAAGTAAATAAAATACAGCTATTCATATCATTAAAGTAGAAAACAAATCAGTGTCGAGTCCTTCGTAATAACAAATGTACAATTTTGTTTAAAGGTTGAACAAAGAGCGAAGTTCAATTATGTTGTAATTCCGAAGATGGTAGTCTGAGTCTGTTATTGATTTAAACAGACATCTTTCAGAGAAGAGACAGACAAAAGAATTTAAAATACCTCTGAATACGTAAAAAATTTATTAGAAGGACTAGGAAGGCTCAGATGTCATGGTTTATTTAAAAGCTGTCGCTTGTTTTACCATCTTCAATTAAACTACTCCGCGGCGTTCTGACAGACATTTAAAGTTAAATATTCTGACCTTTTCTTTTAAACTTTACAGGACATTTAATTTACAGGGCTTTCCCAAAATTATAACTTCGTTTAACAAATTGTCTGAAAATAAAATTCCTTTACAGTAATTAAACTAAAGTCCATTTCAAAAGAATTAAGCTGATGATGATAACATCACAAAAGCTTGGCGATTTAGCAAATTTGACAAATCTGGTTCCAGCGGTAGTAAGAGAGCTAGGGAATAAAAGCAATTTCAGAGAGTGTATTTACATAATGTTATATGATGATATTATAAAATAAGGAAGAAGTGCTTTCGGCGCCGGTCCTGCGTGTTCGTGAAAGCCTAGAAAGTATTTTAGCTTTTAGGAGAATGTGCCGAAAAATAAATTTAATTTACTTGAATCAGAAAGCTTTATATATAGACGGTCGGTCTGTCAAAGAAGAGTTAAGGAAGGAATATAGAGTTACACCCGCAGGTCTCGAAAACTCGGTGACGCATTTTATCCGTCATTAAGAGGTTCCACCATGCAGGTTTATCTAAGTTCCGGTTCCGAACCGGTAATGAACGTTCCTGTATCGGATCCTGCGATGAGAGTTCTAAATTACAATTCCTGGGGCCACTTCATTTAAATGTATATTAAGGTAGGTAAGCCTCGGGCATTACTTGGATTGGTTTGCGTGGAAACCGTTTATACCTGTGTACGTAATACCTGCAATTCTCAGACCGGAACATTTATCGATTGCCATAAATACTGACGCTTTAAAAAGGAGCCACTATAAGTTCCGCATGGTCGGGTTCCAGAGCAAAAGGAAATGTTCCTTAACTTCTACAACGATTTACTTTTGACTTTATCTTTAACACTTCTTACGAATTTATTAATTATTAGAAGGATTCGATTTTCTTTTCGACTCTGAAAAGCGTATCAGATAATAAATTGTTAGGAAACACGTAGTAGAAGTTAAATTAGATTTTAGCGAGGCTTTAACAAGAATTCGCAACTAGTAAAATATTTCAAGATACCAACAGAACTACCGCACGGGAGTATTTTCAGCCCGTTTAGATTTAGACTTTGATGTAGCTGTAAGGTGAACAGGTGTTTCAGTTCGCACCTATGTTGTATATTCCACTTTATCCCAGATATTCCAGCATCTGGAAATGAAAAGGTACATACGTACGTAGTACGTTTCATTTACATGCTTTCTTGTTTAGTATTCTCTAGATTAACCAACCCGATGGTTTACATTTATGAATTTAGAATGAAAGCAGAAGCAGCCCTCGCATTAATTTTTTATAGCACCCTGTCAAATTCTCGACGAATTATAAAGTACCCGCGCTAGATATTCATCAAAAACAAAAAAACAGAATGAAGCAGCTTAATGCTCAATACCACATTTCAGCACCGTATTAGCATATATTCCGGCTGGAGTGCAGCTAAACGGCTTAGTAACTGGTAGAAATATGCAAATGCAAGAGAATGCCCTGAAGTGCAACAGAGATAAGTTATTGGCGTCCGCTAGAAGTACACAATGAGGAAGAACCCACGCGAGAAACGAATCTATTGTTACCACTTCAAGCCGCACGGTTATCGCAACCAAACACACTAAGCTGATACGATTCAATCTTTTCCTTTTCGAGTTTCTACGTATAAATGATTGAGTAATACAAGAACTGTTTTCCTGAACTTTCAATACTGATTCCTGTCAAAGTCTGCATTTTCACGACGAAATGTAAGAAGACGAGGGAAGCGTTGCATAATGCATTAGATTGTAAGGAATCATACGATGATGAGATTTTCTAGGAATTTTAGGATTTTGCCTCGCATAGTAAAATATAATCAGGGAATTAATTTGACATTTTTGATGATGGACTCGCATTAAGTGTCATTGGGAAATAATAGCCTAATTATAGATGGGACTAGAAAAGGTTTTTGAAACTTAATAAGAGTAACGGACTCAGCCCAGGTTAATAAATTAGTTTCGTAAGTGTCAGTCTAATTGCTAATGGAAATGTCTGATCAAAATCACGGGACTACTTACGATATAAGTGACATGACAGGTGGTTTTGTAACATTTTTCGTGGAGACGCTAAACGTCATTCCTAAGACTCTAGAAACCAAAATTCTATTATTCTCAATTTTTGTTCTGCCCTAAAAATGTTTACGATTTTGCATTAAATAAAAGTAACACATAACTGTTAGTTATCAAGTCATTTAGTTTTTTCATGAAATTCTTAGCGAACGTGAGTCTGATGATTTCGCTTTAATCAATATTCAAGCTAGTAAAGCGGATGGTATGAGAATTCCTAGCAGAGCCGTCGCAAGGATGTGCAAATAAGGTAGTTTACCATAGATGTCAAATAACCTACCCAGATCCTGATCTAAATATCTTTCTACATTTCGAATGACGTAATTCGTAATTTGGAATTAACAATCTTTTGGTTATTTAGTATCTATTAGTGTTTATAGTAGAGTCCCAGCGTTTTTCCCAATTCCAGACCCTTAATAACCATATTGAAAATCCACATGTATAAGTTTCTAAATTCGATTTGTAACTTTCCAATTTTGTAAGTTTTAGACGTACTTGTTTTTCGGTTAGTGTAGCGCCACGGATTATCTGATGATTCTTTTGTGTTTCTAATTAGTAAATCCATAACAAGATAAAAAAAAAGTTAAGAATCAAGTAAAACCGATAAAAGCTAAAAGAATTTGCTGATATAACAGGAAAGATGTTATACATATTAAAAGAGCAACTTGCAAGTTGACCAAAATATTTTAATGAAACAATGAACAACAGAATAAGTGAAAATAATACTTGGCAGCTGAAGAATCGACAAGAATTTGAGGCAGAACAAAAAATAGGCTAAGCCATCAAAGGACTAAAAACGAGAAAAGTTCCTGGAAGTGACACGGAGACTGCTGTTGATTTACATTCACTGACAAGCATAATTTGAAATGAACAACGATTTCCTACTGACTGGAGAGGAAAAGTCATATATTCTCACATAATGTCAAGCAAATAAAGGAAAAAAAAGACAGATTAAGAGAGGAATCAAAAAGAGTAAGACTGGAGATTAACAAGAGTAAAATAAAAGCAATGTACGCAAATGTAAGAACACCAAAGGCAGTTATCATGAATAAAGAGCCTGTAGAGTTAGTAAAACAATTTATGTGTGACTAGTGATGAAGGAATAGCTGCCTGAAGTAAATGAAATCAGACCGACAGCGTTCTCGAACAGGTACCTGAGAAATATCATGAGGAGATGATAACGTGCGAAAATCTCAAACGAGGAGTTATGAAATGTAGAACAGTATAGATTAAAATGAGAAGATACAGATTTTTCTAAGTGACCATAACCAGAAAAAAGATGCTTAGCAATTGTCTGTGGCGTAGAGAAGATACGTCCGCACCTAAAAAGCTATCACTTTAGCGTTATCAGTCAAGTAGAACGGGTTTTTACATCAATATGATTTTGAAATTCAGTGCCGAAAAAAAAAAGCCAGAACTATGTAGCTGACGTTTTGCCATGCCAGCCGCTACCGTTACCAGTAACCGGACTTTGTATGATTGATGCATGAAGAAATTAAGAAAAACCCTGAATCTGCATCCGACTACTATCCAGAATCTGGTTGACTCTTCCGTCATTTTTGGGAGATCTTTGAGAAAGTAAAACTGAGGAAGCTCTGTATCCCAAAGCCGTTTTAGTGTTAGAAGAAAATTACGATACACATATGTCGGGGCACATGGGAACTGCCAAGACCATCACCCGTACAGTCAAGAATTATTATTGGCCGATTAATATACGTCTGATAATGTTCAACTTGGTTTCAGCCAAGCCAAGCCCGTCTGGTAACACAAGCCGTCTATAACATTTTAAAATTTGGTTATTCCTAAGTAAGTAACAGTGATAGGACAGGCCAACAGCACAATCAAGATGATCGTCCAACATTTCAAAAGAGATCATTGCGAGTAAGATCGTTTTATGCCAAATTTTTGGTTGCAATAAACATTGCTCAGTACGAATCTACCGAATTACTAAATTGTGACCGAGAATTAGAAAAATCAAAAACCACTCTTCGAGCTATAACCAAATCGAGATCCAAAGATGAAAAATCGAATACAGCGCTGTAGAAACTTTCTTAGGAAAGACTTCACGAAATATCCCGACCCGTTGGTAGTAAACTAGACTGAGCATTCACCGTCCAGAGAGCAAATACCACCAGTCCAGTTACTCATTGTTTATGATTCGGAAGATAGACGCTTCTTAAGAATCCATATTAAGGATCTTTTGCCCCTGATCTTGATTTAGTCATCAGGCCTACTTTTCATACTCGAATTCTTTTCTATTCTAGTGATTATATTGGGTAATAGGACTTTTAAATTGTTACTGTACTCTCTTTCTGTAAAACTGCCTCTTTTTTGTTTCTCTTTCAGTACGTCTGGAATGAATGATATGTTCAGAATTTGTAACTTAAAAAAAGAACTTAGTGATCTAGAGGTGTAGTACAATCCAAGGCAGTTAATAGATTGCATCAACATTATCCTAAATGAAAACCAGCCCGAGAACCGTCTTCCATCAAAAATGTATCGAAAACCTGAGATCCAAAAGGGATTCGAGCAAAAACCAGCATGAATCCAGAAGTCCTTACCCAGTCCATCAGTTGCAACCATTAAATCGCTCCCAAGAAAGATTACTCGGGCCAAAAGAGACTGTCGACCAAAACCATATCCCATATACTTATAGGTAAATGAAACAGCAAAACCAGCTGTTGTTTTGTGAGGCAAGCAAAAATCGATGTCTTCCCTTGATCTCTTTCGAACACTACAAAAAAGAGCAGACAAACGAAAGAACGGTCGTCAAATCTACCGTTGCCTGACCGTCAAGCGCGATTAGAAAGCCGTCTTTAAGCAAACTTAGAAAACTTTATTTTTACCATGGAATTCTCGCGTTAAGACTTGATTGGCCGCCTATGATTAACTAAACTGAGTTTGGGCCAAACTCTAATTTGGTCGTATCGCGTAATATCGCTTAGAAATTGTTGAAACCTGAAATCTACGACTCATATACTTTGTTTCTGAAAGGGAAAATATTAATGAGGTCTAAAAGTCTGCTTTGGCCCATAACAGAAATCTTGTCGTCCAATCTCTAATTTTTAATTTTGGCTGAGTTGGACTTGGTTTTATTTGCGAGTCCGTTTCTGTCAACTGGAACACTATTTTTGCACGGCGGATATCCAGAACCTATTTTCCTATAGATAGTTATCATTAACTACATATTTTTATTTTTGAGCGGGCAAAACTTATTAGTGAGGTCTAAAAACTGTTGTTGTTATTGTGGCCCAAAGTAGATCCGATTGGGATTGTTTCTAATTTTTTGCCTTGGCCGAGATGCAGTTGGTTTAGCTTCTGAGTCTGTTTCCGACGACTTCTATAGTATTCTTGTTCTTTTCAAGGTCTATTTTTGTCTGGTATAGTTAACTATAATTGCAATAGACAAGACTAAAATATTAGTGAAATCTGGTCCGCAACAAGACATTTGTCGCTCAACGCAGGTCTGGATTGGTAATTTCTCTAAGTTTTGCTTTTGGGCAAGTTAAATTTGGTCTTTCATTCGAGCCCGTTTGTGTCAACTGAGGTATTATTTCTGCTCGGTTAAGATATTTTATTTCTGAAAGGGCAAAATTTATTAGTGAGACATGAAAATCTGTGTTGTTGTTTTTGTCCACATCAGAAATTTTGTCGCCCAACGTAACTCCGATTGATATTTTCTCTAATTTTTGGCTTTGGCCGAGATGAAGTTGGTCTTGTTTGAAATATATCCAGGGTCTAGTTTCTTCTGTTCTAGTTATCTTCCATTTCATATCTATATTCAGAACAAGTAAAACTTATTAATGAGCTTTAAAAGTCTGTTTTGGCTTGTGACAGAAATTTGTCGCTCAAAGAAGGTCGCATTGGTAATTTCTCTAATTTCTTTCTGTTTTTAATTATATTTGGTCTTTTTCCGTCGGTACTACACTATTTTTGTACGACGGAGATTCAAAGCTGTCTTCGATTACATATTTTATTTCTGAGCGGATAAGACTTATTAGTAAGATCTAAAAATCTATCTTGTTATTTTTGATAGAAGTTCTGTCGTCCAATGTAGGTCCGATTAGAATTTTCTCTAATTCTTGGCTTTGCCAAGTTGCTCTTGATCTTTCACCAAATTCGTTTCGATTAGTTGTACTATTTTCGTACAATTTAGATCTTTTCAAGGTCTATTTTCATGTAATTTACTTTCATTGCATATTCAACAAACTCCCGAAAGAGTCGTCACTGAATTTGCGAAGTCTGTCTGTCTGTATATGGTATATGTCCGCATTTTTTGAAAAATTTTAAAATTTTGAATTCGGATTTGGATTCTACATCAAAAACTAAAGATTATGTGGTATCTTCGTGTTTTGATAACTCTTCGGGAACATGGTCAAAATGGCCGCCAAAATTTGAAAAAAGTAACAAAAAAGAAGTTCGTTGTGGTTATGCTTTGCATTCCCAGATGTTTTATTTCTGAATGGCCAAAACTTATTAATGAAATCTAAGAAACTGTCTTGGTACATAAAAAAACTCTTGTCGCAGCTGCGACATTTTTGGTTTCGGCTGAGTTGCATTTGGTGTTTTTACCCAGTCTGTTTCCGTCACTGTTGCACGGATGAGATTTCTCCAAGCCCTATTTTCATCTGATAGAATCATGTTCGATGACATTTCTTTGCTTCTGAATGGGCAAAACTTATTTTGTCGCCCAATGCGAGTCCAATTGTATTTTTTCTAATTTCTGGTTTTGGTTCAGTTATATTGAGTTTTTTCAAAGTCTATTTCCGCCAGCTGTTGTGTTGTTTCTCTACGGTTGAGATCTCTCCAAGTCCTATTTTCATCTGATATAATTATCTGCTGATCTTGGTCTAAAAAATGGCCCCATGTCTTGACGTAAATACGTTGTTAGTAGCGGTCCACCTTTGTAGCCATAGTTGACGAGTCGGGTACCCTGAGTTAACTTCCCAATGGACCCGTTGGTTCGTTCATATTTGTATCTCTGTCAGCAGACTGCATCTCGATGTCTAACTGCATCAACGAGTCTTTCGGTTTCAGTTAGTGACACCTTATTGGTTTTGTCTTGGTTCGATATATCTATTGGTGTTGGTTGACGCAATTTCTGCTTGTACTTTCTGGTCATACTGCACGACATTTTGAAATTTTCACCCAGATTTCGCAATTCGATGCTCACCGCGGCCTTAACTTATAAATGAGTAAACTTCTGTGGTGTTGTCTATACAGAGGATTATTACTTCGATAAATCAACGTTTGGTTTCTCCGGATCGAAGGGAGGTCTGAAGTCGACCAAACCCGCCAAATTATGCTCCTCCTAAACAGATCCCAGAAATGATGAATGATGGCGTCATCAGTGGGGAATACCACGCATACCGTTAGACTCTTTTATTATTGCTCTACGCAACGGTATGCTTAGATTATCTATTTCAAGTCTGATCATCTAAGCTAGCGCAACATATTAAGGCCAGTTATATGAAAGCTAAGGCTTAAAACCGCTAAATGAAAGAAGTTAAAAAACATCTCTAGTAGGGATTTTCGCTTAGGTTTTCCATCACAGCAGAAAGAGTGGAATCATCCAGTCAGTGCGTAGGAGGTCTTGATTTAGAATTGGTTTGAGGGATCACTAAGAAGAAACAGAAACATTTCAACATATTCATGCTATTATGAAATTACGTTGAACCCAAAAAGCTTATTTTTCAATAGTGAGCAGGATTCACAGAAGGGGATTAATAGAATGGTTAGAGCAGAGGAACTAGAGTGACTGAAATCAAGTTCAAGGCAAGTGAAGTCTGAACAGAATCGTACTAGCCAAATTCTTCGAATCTCAGATCAGCTAATTAGGTTATACATTATCGAACCAAATGTCAAAATGAATCAATCGCATTCATTCAATTTTCCAGAATCATAACCAGCTATTACTAAGTTTCCTCGATGGGGCCAGAGATATTTTGCACTAGACGTGTAAGAAAAAAGGACTCACGCTTTGGTATTATTCACGCTAGAAACCACGAAAGAAAGATTCGTAGATAGAGCCTGAAGATCGAAAGAACTGTTATGGAAATTAATGTTCTACTTCTCCAGCAAGATTCCTGACAAACAAAGATCAAGCACAGTTAGTAAGATCATTGTTGCTTGTCCAGATGATATTACTTTTCACAGTCGTTATCAAACCTTTTTTAATGTGAAGTTGGCGATAAAACCGAGTAAAGACGAATGGCGCGTTTATGTTTGTCATAATTCATTCGTTAAAAAGTATTTGTTCAAACAGTAGGCAACCACTTTAGCAGAAGTGTTTACCGGGTGGCATAGATTTCATTACAAAAAGAATTTCTTAGTGGCCAACTTCGTCCTATAAGTAAATGACAGCAAACGGAATCAAATATAGATAACATCACCTGCGGAAAACAATTTTTTTTGGATTTTACTTGATTTGGTATAAATTTTCTGTCTTCAATGCAAGCTAAAGGCTTTTAATAGCTGTTCTTCTTTATATTCTTACCATGGAAATTCTTCGTATTGTAAGGCTGAGGCTTCATCAGAATCAGCACCAAACGGTATGACATAGTTGGCGTGTTACGTTTGCAAATGGAAGAAAGTCCAGATTTAAATTTCAGATCAACCGTTTTAATCTCCACAACTTTGATTGTGTTTTGTGTCACGTCCTACTTTTCATTCTTTCTAAAAATCTCGTTCTTATAGTTGTAGAAAAGGAAGAGCCTCCGAGTAGCCTGTCCCCAAATGAGAAAGGAGAACTGTTATCTTCCTTCATTCTAAATAATTTCATTTTTCTTGTAGTTGGAGAACTGCCAAAGGTAATATTTGGTAGGACCCATTAGTGTTTGAAAAATATTTTCTAACAAGAGATGTTCATTAAGGAACAACAACGAGAAAGATCTGCAGATCACTTAACTAGAATTCCTACTGACAACTTGCGATATTAGCTTGAAGGACAACCTGAGCAGTTTCAGTCTTTACATTTTAGCGGAGTTTGCAAATTCTTTCTATTTTACTAGATTTTAATTCAACAACAACAGAGGCAGTTCTCGCTATTTTGTTCCTTGTTTAGCTTGCGAGCTGAGCTCTCGAATAATTCGCTGTGCGGTCGTCTCCAGTGTGTACAAGAATCAACTAGACGGAATGAATTTTAGTATTTTCATTATAAAATTATTTATCGTCCAGGTACGTTGTTCATTAACAAGATTTATTTCTACAATATCCACTAGATGTTCGGTAAAATATTTTTTTTTAAATATGTGTATTCTTTGTTCATTAGCTATGTTCTGTACTTAATTTTAGTCTTCAGGCTCTTCTAAGCTGTAAACTATCAGATTCAATAAAATTAAAGTTGGTAAATCATAAAATGCATAATTATTATTAATTAAGAGCATGATCGCGTTCGCGTTTCTTAGAAGAAGCCATAAGCGCTTGTTAAGTAAATTCACTGAAACTTACTTGATTAGTTATCATCACTGTATATTTATATTTCAAACAAAAGGAATTATGGCTAACACAAAACGCCCCAAGTTTCTTCCTGGAGTTAACTTTAATGAGATTAATTTCTCCTTGAATATCTTCACTAACTTTTATCATGATATACAAGATTATCAAGAAGGTGTAATTGAAACCGAACACGTTTACACAACAATACCGAAAATTTTAACTAAAATCACATTACCGCGTTGCCGTGGCCCCCGGGAATTTGCATATGACGTAGAATTTTTTTCAGATTTTTTTCATCCAAAATCGATACGTTTTGCATGCACGACCACGCATTAAATCGCGTATGTGAAATACAAAGTATAAAAAACTAATAAATTAATTTCGAAGAGTTATAAAATATTTTTGAAAACACCTGCACAAGTTCACAGTGGCGAATGGTATTTACTATATCGGGTATGAAACATATTGCTTTAGCTTACGAATCTATTTGTGTAGGGTTCGATGTATTTATTAGTTTCAATTGCAATTTGAATTATTATGCAATATTAATCTTTGTGGAAATAATGGGCAAAAAAAAGATTATTGTCCTAATAACATTTCAAGTTTCAATCAATGAAATGCTTTCGTATAAAATCGAATCCAGAAAGATCAGTAAACGACATTTAACAAGTGGCCAATGTCTTTACAGGCTTACTAACAAAAGTAGTTTTCTCTGACTTGATGACTTCTACCATCATCATTGAAATTATAAATGTGTGCTATTAAGAGTATAAAAAGGGGAATTCAAAAACAAAGCATCTGACTATTTCTCTTGTTTCAGAGCACAACCGAGTGCTTGTATTATAAAAAAAAGGAAGAAGTTCGCTTTTAGGAAATTAGGTTAGGATACAAAAGCTAGAAACGAGGGCTCTTTGTAGTGCATCAGTTATTTTATTTTCTTCGAAGCACAAACCGAATGTCCATTCCGCTAACGATATTTATTTTTTATTTGCAATTTCACGTGGGTAAACTGTGTTTATAGGATTAGGAGTGTTATCAACCACATATACTTTTCTTTAAAAGCTAGCGAAGCTTTCGCAATGAGTGGCGGTTAATTCTGATGGCTTCCGCGCAAATGAAGTAAATGTCATTTCTTTAAAAACGTCACATCAACTCTTTTATAAATAATAGAAATGAACTAAAATCACTGAATTTCCTATGTGTTAAAATGCTCTTCTTGTAGAAAGATTAATTATTAAATTAAAAGTCTACATGGAAACAAGTTCTGCATAATCACGTTACGTCTTGCTAACACTCTGACATCCACTTTTAGGTTTTCACAATGATATACAGTAATTAATCTTTCCAAGTGCATTTCCTTCATCTGGTGTAAGAAGTTTTAATATTGTTCCTTCGTAACAAGTACTACAAAACAGAATACATAATAACCGTCGCGGGAAAAGTAAATCTAGCAAAATTACTAGTGCTCCAAAAGCTGTTATTGCATAGCAAATTCTCCACCACCAAGAGATTTCATTATTGCAAAGACTTAGGAGTTCAACCGTATTAAATGCCAGATTAAATTTAAACTTGATAGTCAAGTACGTATTAGTTTGTTATTAAAGTTATAATTAATAAAACGTAATTAACATTAATGCTAACTCAGTTTTAGTTTTTCACTTCAATGCATATTTTCGATCGTTGCATATCTTGTTGGTTATTCATTCAAATTTAATGAGTGTTTTCATCAATAATTAATGCTTGCAAAGGTAAACATTATAATAATAAATAAATTATCAAACCATAATAACAGGATAATTAATGTTAATATTGATATTTTATTAGACTGAAATAACATTATTTTTGGGCACTTAAAAAAGGGAGAACACTAATGAAGTTTAATTAGCAACATTAAAGTATTACTAATTTTTCTTTCAAAGCTAATTCAATTATTTATTTAATATCGTAAGCATAATTAACTGTTTTTTACGCGTCGCTGACCAGAAAAGTAACATGGACAAAGCGAGCGAGTTTAACTATCTTGAAATTAAAATAAGAAAAGCTTTCAGTTGGTAAATTGCTTTATAAATATTTAAAATGTGCCGGTATAGTAGCCATAATTGGCAACAGAAACGATTTAAAGCAGCTGTGGCGTGCAAAATGAGAAAAGTTAGGTCCATGTTTAAAAGCTGATTTTTGATTGATCTGTCTACTCAGAAGTCAGAAACGGGAAGTTAGTTAATTGAAAATTGCATCTAAAGAGTTTTACAACCAAAACCAAATGGTGCAGTGCAAAGCAGATGATTGCAATTGAAATTGAAATTTCAAGACTTCCGCTGCATTTTTTGATATCATGCGCCACCAAAGCGTTTCTCTTACAACTTGAATAGAAAGATTTTACCAACAAATTGTTCTTCTACATCCGTTTTCTTAAAACTTGAACAATAGAGCAAATTATAAACGTAAAATTAGTTACTATCTAGAAAGAGCCTCTATAGCCTCAAACATTTCCGGTGTTTAGATTCAAATCATCATCATATCCTCCCTTGGCATATATATATGGTATATTCAATTTTTAATTGTCCATTTCAACCAAATCTTTAATAAAATGATGTCTTATATCAATAAGCTTGGTTCTTGCATGACAGGCTCCATTCTTCGTCATAAATTGAGCAGTTTGGCCATCATTGTAAATTAGCCCACTTGTTATTTCTCTAAAACCAAGCTCTTGCAAAAGATCATTTAATTAAATGGATTCTTTAGCTGCTTAAACCAACGTATTCTGCTTCGCTAGGTGACCTAACTTAAAAACATAACCAATGATCTTCTATCCATGATATTATTGTCCCAATCAGCATCCACATAACCACATAGAAAATCATTGTTACCATTGAAGGTTAGTTCCTTTTAAAAATACGCAACACTCCTTTTGCTGCAATCCAATGCTCTTTAGCGCAATAAAAGCAAAAGGGATGAAATCGTGATAATCAATGATATTGTTATATTTTCTCCTTTTGTTCTTCTCGGCGGTGTTGGCAGCACTTCCGACTTCATTGCACGTTGTCAAAATGTACAAAGCTGCTAGAGTGTTCACGCATGTAGCATCCCAAACTAAGGCTGTCCATTTTTCCAGTTATTCCATCTGCTCGTTTCCCATCATCTCGCATAAGTCTAGTGGGTTCTAAAATTGAAGGAAAGCCGGCGTGGTGGTAAAGAGTGATCGTTTGATAATGACTGCTGTTTCTTCCTGCACTTTTACTGCAAGACAAACCGTGAATTTCGAAACTGTCAATTGCTTCTCCACAGACACATGTGTGGAGTTTGCAAATATCAATATCAAGTCGTAAAGAAATTGCAACTCTGAAAGAGATTTTATCAAGTAAGGTTCCTAGCTGAGACAAAGGAAGAGTATGTAACCACGCTCCAGATTCCGACCTTGTAAGCGCCAGTTTACAAGCCACAGGTTCGGTCCAGTTTTAATGTAATAATGGGAAGATCCCACTTCATTTGAATTTTCACATCTGAAGAAAGGATGCTATTTGTTTCATTCAGACAAGCATTTGTCGCCTCTTCAAGGTATATGATCTCGTAATCGCAGAGTGATGGAAAGAGAATAGTTCCAATGAGACCAACAGTACTGTTGATAAAAGCTAGAAGTGCTGGAAGGGCGACGTCAGTAGCACTGCGAATTCTAAGTCCTTCAAGTTTTACTGATAACTAGAGTAGCTCTTGCATTCATCTGCTATCGTCAAAATTGATATTTAGAATTTTTTGCAAATATTCCAAAATTTGTTTATTCGTCGTTTCCAATCGATTTTGAAATTTATAAAGTGGAAAACAGCGTAACAGATATACGATACCATGTGTAATGCTGAAGCAAATAAAACGCCACGTGCGGGCGGATGGTTAATCAAAAAACGCAAAAGATTTATTTCTTTCTCGTAAAGGATTGCTCTAACAAATTCCTCGTTTAAAGAGTTAATGCATTTTCATCGACTCTATGTATTCTCGGCGTAATAGAATTCAAAACTGCGAAGATTTCCTGTCTACATTCAGGGTTGACATGATGTAGAAAAAAACCTTCACATTGTTGTAAACTCAGTGTAAAACATACTCTTCTCTGAAGCCTTCAATAATTGATTGCTACTTGATCACACTTTCCTCCAATTGTACCATCAACGAGGTACCATATATTCAGTACTGAAATCAAAGAATCAATGGTGTCGTGGATTCCAAGGCTTAAACTTCTTTGTCCACCTGGATCTCCTTGCTAGCAACCGATCGATGATGGTATGATTGCATCCTTATAAAACAGATTGCTCGGTTTGAAGTAACATTTTTAACAATTTTCTCTTTTACTTTTTCTAACATGACTCTGTCAATCGAGTTGAAAGCATTTTTAACATCTACTTTGACTATTACTTCGCCGTCAAACGAGTCGCTCAAATAAGTTTTGACGGCGTGTACTGCTGCCCCCGCACCTCCTTTTACTGAAAATCCCAACTGCTTTGGCTTGAAACCAGGGAGGAGAACTTTAGCCATTTCTTTGCCACATAGCTTTGAAATCAATCTGCGAATAGTAGAGCCAATGCGATTAAGGCAAAAACTCAGTTGTGACACTTCCGGCTAGCATGAGATTGCATAAGTTAGTTAGGCCGACCAGAAGCTTATTTCCAGTTTCACCCACACTTTCCCAAGAGATCCTTGAGATGCTGTGGTCTCAGTCTATCGATGGTTCCGGCTGGGCCACAAAAAAAAGAAAATATTGCTTTATAGATTTGTTGTTTTGTAACGGAAATATGATTATTGTTGTCAAACCTGAGTCCATTGGTAGCAGATCAGGATATGGGTGCTTCTTGTTTAGACGCTCTAAAGTTTTTGCTGATTGTGGAGCAGTGCGATCTTCGCTTGCTAGTATTCTAATATCACCTTTGATGCAACCTTCACTTACTTTCGACTCGATTCTGAAGTTCATAGAATGGGATTTAGATTTGGAAGGTCTGGTTTGGAAGTCAAAAGTATTTTGCGTGTACTTACACATCAGCGAGTTGTCCTTGTGTTTCTTCTCAGATACTCGCTCCTGCTGACTGTGCTTCGTTGAAGACATAGTTTCTTTCTTCTTTCTGTTTATAGTTTTGGATAGTTGGAACGGACGGGACATTAAAAAATGAACAACCGTTGAGGATAATTAGCTTCCTCCCTCTTTGATTATTAGGCGTTTGATCATCTTAGTCCGCTTGTTAAACCAAGAACTTATCGAGTCTGTCTCTTTTTAAATATCTGACATCTATTTTACCAAAGGTAAACGTTGTTCTGTCCTGATCCATTATTGGAATTTATTTCCTTTTAAGTGCGAGGCGAGTTGCTACCGTTTAAATTTTTCATCAGACACGGACTTATTTATTCCTTTTCAACAGGCTTCCTAATCTAATTACATTAAATATTGACCTTCTTTAGTAAAAAAACTACTTACTGTAGTGTTAAGCTAAAAGCAATCAGGAATTTTGTCACATTTTCTTTAGTATCTACATGAAAGCTAGAAAATTTTTTATTTTCTAATCCAACTAGAAGTTAAAAATTCATCTAAAGACGAAGAATAACAAAATACATTTACAACTCACTTTTCTTTTATTTCCTTCCTTCTTCATAGCTAGGTTAACTCCAACAATCTATTTAATGAATCAAAGTATAGGCATGTATTCGTAAGTATGCATTCTGGTGCCCAACGAACGTGCATTCCTTACCATGTTGAGATGGGCAGGTTCTTGGGCAACCTAAGATTCAACGAAGTATTGATCTACCTGGACGACATAATGATACTACTATAAAAGAGGGTGAGCAGATATTGGAAGAAGTACTTGGTGAACTAGCAAAGTACGGTGTGTGAACTTGGAAAAAATGCCCGTTTCTTTGAGTACTTACGATATAAGATAGCGAACGGATCCGTACAACCCAGTCCCTTAAAGATCGGTGCCATAGAGCTTTATCAATACCCAAAAATGTACACAATATTAGGCAGGACGACGCAAGCCGTACGCCGATTCTCCCACGTACACGCTTTCTCCCACTCGTAGCGTCTCGCTTCGTGTACGCGCTAGTATGGGGGAACTAACCGGTATACATGCAAAAGCCCGACCGTCAAAAGGGAGTTGCTACTGCAGTTCACGCTCCAACCTCCAGAGACAGTTCTAGTACCAATAAGAGTGAGAATCCAGTAGGTAAGACCAAAAGGTATTATATCTATCCTAATCCGTCCGTTCCATTTACTCTCGCTTGTGGTTTGAGTGACAACGCTGTCGGTCGAGCCGGTCCGCGTCGGTCGAGCCGGTCCGCATCGGTCAAGCCGGTCCGCATTCGTAGAGTCGGTCCGGCGTTGGTCGAACCATAAGGAAAGCTATCATGGTGTTGTCGCTGTCGGTTGAGACGGTCCGTCGCCGCTGGATAGCTCCATTTTTTTGTTCTGTATCCTCGCTTGTGATTTAAGTGACGACGCTGTCGGTCGAACCACTGCGGTCAAGATCAAAATCAAATCATAATTGTTCCTGCAGAGCCTACTGTAGACATTGAGTAATTTGGAAGGTGAACGCTGCTGCACGGAGTCCATCGTCACTGATGGTGCAAGGCAAACCACACCAAGCGCGCCCACGCATACTACGAGTGCACTGCAAGGCCACTGAAGCCGCTCCGTCGTCAGTTGAACTATAAGACACGGTATTTCGGCAATAGTGTCCGACCGTTCTTTACATGGTATAGGGCCACCGTGCTTAAAACATCCCTGGGCATCCTCCTAATTACTATATACCTCTGTGGGGCACCTGACCCGAGCCTGTAAAGCTTGTAAGTCGACTCGTTTCCCCGCTTGGTTTGCATTCTACTTGGCTTGCATCCTGAGTAAGTAGTATTAGAAGTATTATTTTTCTATACCGATTGCTGCTTGTATTTAGTTTGCATTGTGCATCATGAATCCATTGTTTAACATATGAGTGTTTTATTTTGCCATAAGCAAGACCGTATCTTCACAGCAGCTACTCGTGAGTCCTCGTCTAATCGCCTCAAAGATGAAACGGAAGAGTAAACCGCGTCACCAAATCTGGCGCCCGATACCGCAACGTTACCGCCACAGTCATAAGATGCGCAACAGGCTATTGTAGCAAAACAACAAGTCCGACCGAACAGAGGTATCCTTAACGATCTTAAGATCTTTAAAAACGTTTTGGCGTTACTTAATGACAATCAAGTTTGAAAGTTAGTGGGCAATGCCATAGTTAAAAAAAGTTCAAATCAAGAAAACAAAAAAGACAATCGTATGGGAGGGAGCTGGTAGAGGCGTTTAGTAGGAACTCAAATATCCTGGAAAAGAAAATATCGACCCAAGAAGCTAAAAACATTAAAATTATTCTATCAGCAAACAATTGAGATAGTCATAGAGATTTATTCACAAAAAAATCAAATGGGATAGAGCACTTTTATGAAAAGCTTGCAGATGGCAAATCTTACATTCAACAATGACGATATAGGTCATTTTTCGTATGACAAAACTTCCAAAAGAGTACGCAGCAAAGGACATCATCATCTGGGTCCGTTTTGTAAAAACAAACAAGGAAATAGTCGTGCTGATTATTGCTACTATGGGCGTTAATAAAAATGATGAACGGAACGAAAATACTCCTAACATTCAACTGAGTCTCAATAATACTTTGAATAGAGAAGTATTACTGGGATATCGGATGAGGCCGTACAATTTTGCTTCGATCGTCGAAGAAGACACTCTTGATGTTCCTCAGTTGCAAAAAAAAAATGGTTGGGGAACACATCACACAAATCAAAGGGTCGAGTTTCATAATCATAGAACTAGTTCTCTTCCATCGATGGTATAGATTCCAGTCGCAAGTTTGTGGTCAAATGGAAAGGTCTTTTCAGGCTTTCCAAATTTTTAGGCAATAACAAAGTCATTGATATCCCTAATTCAAAAGATCGCAAATTCCATGTTTCGGTGATATAAAGAGCTGAAAGGTATGATATTATCTATGCATTAGAATAACGCGAGAGTGTAAGATAGAGGCAAGCTCGGCGGAAAGCATTGTTCTCGAGATAGTCTCGAATGTGATTTTAGCTTCCTACTCATGATCAAGACAGTTTGGTTGCAGATGCAGCACCATCCATTAAAAAATGTTTCTGACCCTGAAGGTTGAATAACGTTGCAAAAATAGTTTTAAGCTTTCATTAATTACACCATAATTTTATCAAAAAAAATTTCAAATAATATCTATTTGCAGAAATTTATACTGACTTGAACTTTGTGTCGTAATACCATGAAGTTTATAATACAAAAAGCTTTGTGAAAAATAGTCGAGCTATTTAGTTCGTTCGTACGCTTTTAAAAATTTTCGAGTGCATTTTGCTTTCGGACACAAAATGAATTAACCATACACTAAAAGTTTTAGTCAATTACGTATTTTTAAATAATTAAAAAGTTCCTGGCAGTAGCACGCTAACAGAACTAAAGGAAGTTTATTTTTTTTCGCAGCAATTAAAATAAGGAAGGCTAAATACAGTTCTTGCAAAATGAAATTTTTTCTTCTTGCTCCTTTCCTAAACTCTTATGATAAGACCTTTGTCAAAATTGCGTTAGGATTGATTTTATAGGTAAATAATAAACTGTGTACACGGTATGTGGGAAGGACTGGCAATAAATTGGTAGCCGGATGTATGAAATAAATAATGAAGTGTGGCCAAAGCGGAAGAGGAAGAGGAAGGTAAAACTACATAAATTACGGATAATTGTGAAAAATCTTTATAGGATGTGCCGGTTGATTTGTTTTAATTGTCGCGCGTCGCAAGCGTCTGCCGAGGTCTAATTTATATATTCGTGGGGACCAGATGTTTGGGGGGTTGTAGCTTCCTAAGTCTAGGGGTGCAATATTGACTACACACCTGCTCTACTGCTCGTCCAGGTGCTGGATGGGATGCAATAAACCACACGGCACGACCTGAAACCAGATTCCAGATAACAACAGGCATCAGGACATTGAAATTTTTAGCAGTCGCAATAAAACGGCACGCTCATAGCGCCGTTATGAGCGCCACTTTACGACGACGTGCAATATTTATGGATACACACAAAAAATACGTGACTTAAGTGCGTGATGTATTCTTGTTGCTATTTATACAGTTCATGCTTTCTATTAATAAAATTCACTACCCGCTTGTACCTTATTTATTATGCAAAGCTTGACGAATAGACCCCACGTGAATGATACTATAAACTTGTAAAAAATGCACCGATATAAATCAAAAATTCAGGAGTCGCTT
The DNA here is from genome assembly GCA_011009095.1 of Ignelater luminosus. NCBI lineage: Eukaryota > Metazoa > Arthropoda > Insecta > Coleoptera > Elateridae > Ignelater > Ignelater luminosus. Next base: position 35,242 of record VTPC01001293.1, read on the forward strand.
GTTTTAACTCTGCACTGCGACGCCAGATGTCAATTTTTCCCTCCGAAAATTTATAGCAGAAATGCAAAGTATTCACCTTGCATTTGTCGGCGAAAAAAACTTCAAATGAAACAAAAGTTGTAACAAGTCAAACAAAACTCATCAAGAGCCACGAAAAAAACTAAGCTTAACGAGGGGAAAATATCAAACGCGTTTTAGTGAAGTTTTTGTTTGCTAATGAGTCAAATTTCCCTCTCTTTATGGACTTTTTTTATGTTCATGGCTTACTTCATGATTACTATAATAAATTATCTTAATTTTATCATACCTGCAATTTTTTATATCAGTTAAAGGTAATAATAATAAAGGTCACCTCTAAACAAGAAAATGTTATTAAATTATTATCGCACAAGTAAACCCTTGTTATTCTGGTAACATTGAATTAGTAGAATTTATTCATTTATCGATTTTATGTCGTATAGTAGCTCGTGTGTAATATTTCCGGATACCATTCCATAAAGAACCAAAAAACGAATGATTATACGTTACTATTCATATAAAACATTAAACTATAATAAAAGCATTAAATTGTTCAAGTTGGATGTAAACAAGATGTAGTTATTTATTGCGTGTTTAATGTTTAAATGTAATCGGAAAATTAAATTTTCTTAAAATCTGATAAGGGCAGTAATTTAGTAAATTACTGATACTATGGAATTAATTTCTGGTTAATTATTGTAAATGTTAGGGGCAATGCTCGGGATGAAAATAGATTTATGCAAAACAAAATAATAAATAATTTATATTTTAATAAAGGTTTCGTTTATTCATACACAGAAAGAAAACAACAAAGATGCTTGCAATCACTAAAGTAAAAAAGATAAAAATTGACTTCATGAAATTTTTATCAAGTATCAACTCGAGGAGGCTATTTTCAGAGATAGAAATCTGGAGAATCTGAATGGAAAATATTCAAAAAAAAGAACGAGGACATTTAGTAAACTTACATCAAACAAAATAAATATTTAAAAGAAAATTAACTTGTAATCTCATAGAAAAATCACGTACTTCCACTCTATCTACATGAGGGGGCAAATAAGGCACGCTTTCAAACTATAAAGGAATTAGTCAGAGGGTAATTTCTACTTAATACCCAACGGCAAAATGATTAAGCGATCCCTTCATAAAAGAGAGCACTTTCAAATTCTTGAGGGTGTCCCTTGCTAACGAGTGTAAGTTGCCCGAAGGTAGTGCCATAGTTCCCCCTACAGGATTAACTATAACAGACAGTAAAAGACCTTAAAACATCAATCACTTTCAATCTCACAGCATGACTTATACATAATGTATATTAATTATATTAAGAAGAAAAAATAATTTTCAAATTCAAATTTTTTTCGACAATTTAAATTTTAAAACCTTCATATTTCAGTTTTAATAATCTCGACAGTATTTTCAACACCAGCTTTTGTAATAGTAATTAATAAAATTACAGGATATGGAAAATTAGAATTATTAAAATTTAAAAGTTACAGGTTGAAACTAGCAATTTCAAAGGTTGAGATAATCCAGTTAATCTTGTTCCATTAACAAAATTATTTTTTGCATTAAATGTCAGGGTAATAATGTCAACAATTTTTAATAACCCTCACTAAAAACTTTTTTTTATCTAAAAGTAGGATGTAGAGGAAATTACACAACAGCAAATGAGTTATTAATTACACTAAAATTATAATTTTAAATATTATTAATTTCAGGCAACTAAATACCCTCGACTATTATTAATCACCTGAGACCCGAGAGAAAATGAGTTTCTTAATAAATGCATAATTTATTCAATAAATGTGATGCAGGGTGTGGAAACATTTTTAGCTCGTACGTACTAATTACTAAGCAGATTTATGCAGGGAACAAAATTTGCCAATAGTGAGGAATTCCTGGAAATTGAAGTCTCTTTGCATATTTATTTCAGTTTATGCAAAAGATATCCTTTGACTCTTTTTCAAGTAAAACGGTCCTAAGATTCAATTCGATCAAAAGACAAAAGGTGGACACTACAACTCAGCACACCGCATTTTAACTTTAGAAGAAAACACAAAGAATGAACTTTTTAGTAAATAATCACAAAAATGATTGATTATATAAGATGAAATGATTTAAGTTTCATCTTCAAGGTGAAACATTTCGTTGTCGCCAACAGATACCACCACTCATGACGTAAAGTACAAATGTCTCGAAATCAAACAACCTGAAAACGTTAAAAAACGAGCCAGCACAAGTAATAAATTCTTAACAGCTATAAAGGATTGTATCGTCAGGTGGTCCTTGCTGACCACAACCAGCCATTGGCAATTGGTTGCCTCACACAAATTGAGTCTGATATTGGCGAATGCAGTTGTAATTAATGTTTGCGCACGTTATTACCAATTACAACAATCAAATTAGGAGAGAATTCACACGATTTGTCCAGTGTCGGTGTAGGTTCATGTACATCAAACCTGGGCAAACACGAATATTTTCCTAATTCGCTATTCGTTTTCAGTACAGACCAGGACCGGAGGCGCAAATGATCTGGTCGTTATTTAGTGTCTCCGAGAACTTTCAGCGTTCTTTACAGATTTTATTAAAGTAGATTTTCTGTGTTTTCCCGGAATTTTGATTCAATAATTTGTTTAAATATTTTTATTTTAATTTATCACCCGGTAAAACAGTTAGGGAGTGATTCGCTATGTTTAGAAATATTAGGTTCCTAGGGAACATTGTCGGTGACGAGAAATAGAAAATTAATGATCAAGATGACTTTAATTGAATTAAATTAAAAGATAATTTTTGGTGCCGCCGAGTTTTGGTGATAAAGAAGATTCCCAAAGCGGTCTAGACACGGAAACCGACAACACCGCGATGACTAGGCGCTGTATATTAGTGAATAAGACAACTGAGACTGACGCTTGTTTACCACAAACACTCGTCTACATTTGTCGAGCCGTCTGGCTGAGGCTTTAGACGCTACGTTAAAAGAAATTCGTGGCTAAAGCGTTTTTTTCCTTCTTAGACAGCCATATCTGCACGTCATAAAAAAACAGACACTCTGTAAAAGTAAAAAGAAATGAATGAAAAGTAATAATTTTAGGTCCCAACGCAAAACATAAAAGCAAGTAACTAATAGTTGATGCAATCACAACAGCCTCTACTCTCCAAAGCAGGGAGTCAAACAGAACCTGAATGGTTGGCTGTGATATCTCAGTCCATGTCCGTTTCAAACAGAGTGATCGGAAGGGCCATGGTGGAAGTTCAATGGTATGACGTGCCAGGCATAGTGTCGAGAAATGCTTGAATATTCTCTCTGACGTCTTATAACGTACTCTTGATTGCGTTCGCAGCCATCATGATAAAACAGCACGCTTTCGCGACACAATTCCAAAGGTAAGACACCAGTCCAAATCGCCACATTTACAATGAAAAGTACTAAGGGACGGTTGTCTTCATGTTGCAGAAGATTTCGGTTCTCTCTTACCATAATAATTTTAAAGCGGCAAGAATTTAGACATCGAGTGCTCCGTTGATGGTGGACAGTTACTGATCATCACAAATGACGTATAATTTCTCGGTAACTCATACTGACTTCCTATACGCGTGCATGTACAGGTCATAAAAGGATCTACAGTAATAAAAAAAATCACGATGATTCGCGAAAGGGCGTAACCCGACCCGTGTCCGCATTTAGTTCTTATAAGAAGGTTAACGGAGAGCAAAGTCCGGCCATGTATACCACAGGCGGTTCGTGGGCCTACCCGTATTCGTATTTTGCTCTCTTGATGTAAACCAGACCATGAACACAACATAAATCCGATTCGTCATCATATAAACAACGTAAAGAAGGTCAACTGAGGGCGAACCCTTGTTTACGTTTAGGTTCACTAAAAAGGTTAAAGGGGGTGCAGCCTAACTCGAAATTGTATTGAGGTTCAGTGAAAAAAA
>VTPC01001293.1:44198-69265 GCA_011009095.1 Ignelater luminosus
CTCAAGCCTGCTCGTATTCGTAATTAGTTCTCTTAAAAAGGTTAAAGGAATTGAAACCCGATCCGAATTTGTATTGAAGTCCGTTGAGAAGATTAATGGAGAACGAAGCCCGACATTATGGCATCTCGGGCCTATTCGTATTCGTTATTAGCTCTCTTACGAAGGTTCAGAAGGGTGGAGCAAGACCCGAATTTCTCTTGCGGCCTACTGAAAAGATTAATATAGAACAAAGCCCGACATAATGACACCACGGGCCTACCCGTATTCGTAATTAGCGCTCTTAAGAAGGTTAAGGGAGGGCAAGACTCCACCCAAATTTGTATTGAGATCCATTGAGAAAATTATTGGAGGGCGAATTACGACATTACGCCACCTGAAGCCTATTCATATTCGTAATTAGCTCTTTTAAGAGGATTAAGCAGGGTGAAGCCCGATTCCAGTTTGTATTGAAGTCCATTGGGAAGATTAATGGAAGGGACTCCTGATATTATACCATCACGTGCTTATACGTATTCGTAATTAGTTCCCTTAAGGTTAGGGAAGGGTGAATTAATTAATTAATGGAGGATAAAGTCCGACATTATGCCCTTACCCGTATTCCTCATTAGTTTTCTCAAGGAGGTTAACGCAGAGTAAAGCGCAACCATCAGTGAACATCGGTGAAGAAGATTAATGTAAAGTGAGGTCCAATCCGTGTTTATACTAATTTAAGTTCGCTAAGAAGGTTAAGAGAGAGTAAAGAAAGTATTGAATTCACCCAGAAGCTTGACTACGGGTTACCACAGGTTCATACTCGTATGAACACTGGTGAGAAAAAGTGGTGGAAAGTTAAGCCCGACCCGTGTTTATATTTATATTCTCTAAGAAGGTTGGAAGGAGCTATGGCCTGACCTTGAGCCTGCCGCGGGGTTCTCAAATAAAGGTGACGCTGATCGCTGCAGACGATCACACCACTTCTTACTCTGAGAAGGTTAAAAGAAGAAAAACGCGATAGCGCGACATAGTCCGACCCAAGCCGAGGAGCAGTTTATAAAGAACCTCTGCTTGAACAGGTTGAAATTTAACAGACCAAGAGTATAAAACAAAAAATGAGAATATTAGGAACTGTGATTTTGAGGTGTGTCAAAATTCAAAGTTTTATTTGGAAAATACAAGACAGAGCGGTTAAGCGTATTAAAACATAACAAGGTAAACCCAAGAGAAGAAAGAACATAGACTAGTTCACCTTTCTGCAGTCAAACGGTGATGTAAGAAAAGATAATTTTCCTTGATTGTTGACTTGTGGATTTTAACGTCATTAGAAGATTCTTTGATCTGCAGATAGAACCGAAATAAGATTGTTTCGAAAAATTAAATCTCGAAAAGGATTGTCAAGCTTCTATTTCGATAATATTGATAGTAACAGTATAGAAAGATAAATAATGACAAACTAGCAACCATAAGCAGAAAAGCTTGGTTAGCAACTACAGACAGAGATTCTCAGTTCAATCTTCGCATTTCAAAATCTTAACTGTAGTGTCTTTTCAAATTTATATCATGAGGATATAAAATTGTTCGAATTGACTAATTTATAACTCAAAAAAAGCGGGGTTGTCATGTTAGATGAATTATCGCTAAATCACATTATAGTACTAAGCAGTCCAGGATAGTCTAAATGAGGCTAAACCACACATTTCCTTGAAGTAATTGGATTAAGAAATATGTTGAAATCCAAGATTTAAATCAAGCGTTAGCTTCTGAGGATGAAACTGAAGATGGAAATATCAATTATTGTGAATTATGTAGTTGAGTAAAATACTATAAGAAATTTGTAATATGAGAAGAGTGATTCTCTTCGAGGTGTTACAGTAGGAAAAACTCTGCACAACCAACATATACATATTGTGTACTTCTTGCTTTTAGTTGAATTTTATAAAAATAAATATTTCGTTTGATACTCTTACATTACGGTGCTCTATTTGGTGTGAATGTGTTTTCTATGTTCCAGTAATAGAATCTAAACTAAGCAGCAATTACTAAAAATCTGCTAGTTTGATCAAATGCTTTTTATTGTATTTTTAAACTGTTTTTGGTAATTTTTAAAGTAAAATTAAATTTCAATAAATATTTGTATCAAAGTTATTAGTTATTAAAATATTCCACAATTTCAAAAAAAAAATAAAACAAATAAGAATTTGATAGTAAAAAGCGCCACATTTGATAGATTTAAGAATCTCCATAAACTGTTTCCTCACGTAACATTAAGGTCGAGATATTTTTATTATTTTGCGTTCACATAACTGTTGAAGGGTCTATCATAGCTCCTAACTTTTATACGTTTTGAAATTCCTGGAAGATTTAAGTTTATAATCCCTTTATAAAGCCGGACAGCAATTCCATTAAGGACGACATAAAAACCAGTCGTCGTCGGTTGTGGCAAAAGATGTCTTTCCCGAAAAACCTCCAAGAATCATATACTTTTCACACTACTAAACCTTATATTTTAGAGACTTTAACATGCTACGAGCAAAACCCTTGTATAATACTAAATATACTGTAACGTGCTTTTGGGGTCTATACATTTTCAACTTTTGACATGGACACCGAAAGCTCTAAAAGCATAATCAGATTACTATTTGCATTTTGGACGTTATTTCCAAAATACGATGAACATCATATCGTATTCGATATAATAACGCTAATAACGCCCTAATCCCTTTACACTCAATTCCGTTTAATTTTATGGTGTATTGACACATGATACCCATCTAATTTTGTTTAGATTATTTGTCTGACTGTGTGATCAAATGCAAATGGAATTCCCGCTGGTATGTACATATATGTATGTACATAATGTCCAGCAGAATGATCGAAGGCCGTTTAAAATTGCTCTGTACAATTAATGTACATGTCTTAATAATGAATGTTTTTAATTTCTTGCCAGAAACTTTTAAATGTCTACCCGCTCGATTTAATAATTAACACAACTTTTATTACGAGCTTTTATAATGTCCTCTAGGTTTAACTGCTATTAAACGGACTAAAGATTTTTCCAATTATTTTTCTTTTGACTTCACGATACTTAATTACAAGTCTGGGGGCGTTCAAATCAAAGTTAGAAAAGTGAATAGCTTCCTTTAATTACATGTTTCGGGCTATACTATCCCGTACTAAAAAGTTTGAAGTGTCATATTTTACAATTTATTTGAAAACTTCACACTTCAAAAGGGTTTTTCATGAAGGTAGCTCTCCATAAAATATACGACCTTGTCTTTTTACACAAAACGAGTAAACTTTCTTTTTATTACGCGGCCCGTGTACGTCTCAACTTATTTCAAAGTTCGCAAACAACAACTCCAAAATTAATTAAGTATTTCATATAAGGTATTAAGACGCCTTTTACTAACTTTTATATTTTCAACTTAACATATTCCGAGTTTTATAGCGCTCGCTTGGGTAAACTTTTTAAAAAACAGCCGCATTATCCCACAAATTGCATGTAAAGTCGCGACAATACATTATGAGAATATTTTCGCAAATTACCATGGCCAATTTGCCCACAGTTTTAACAGGAAGAATATTTTTATGCAATTTATATTTTCTTCCTTTTAAAAGATGTGAATAAAGTAAGAAAGTAAACTTGGAAAAAGTAAATTAAAGCTGAGGAGCAGCTTTCTTATATCTTAAGGTATTTTAGTTGAATTTATTTAAATTTAATCTTAATATTATGCAGTAATTAATTAATTGATTTCATTAAATGATCTGACCTTTCAACGATCCATTCCACTCTGCGTTGCTTTAAGTCACGGGCGGGTTTAGTGCAAAACATTTTTAATACCGAAATTAATTATTAAAATACATCTCAAGTCTAGGTAAGCCATATTTCCGTTCTTTTATTACCACAATCCACAAACTTGGTTAAAAACTTCTAAATAATAATTAAACTCGGTCTCTAGATTTATGATGACTCCTTCATAATAAAACTTTAAACAATTACATTATTTAATTTAACCGCAATAAAGTCACTTAAAAAATTTATAATTTCATTTGCGAACACGATATTAACACCACCGAGTTTAGTATACAACTAAAGTAGTCCGTAGTCCCCCTTTTTCCCTATTATTCATTCACCTGGCCTTTAAATAGGGTAGTATGTGCACATATGTAGTACGTATATAGTACGTGTACCGGTATGAATCTTTCACAAAAATCCATTTATACATCAATTTAAGCAACAAACCCTTTTTTGCATAAGTTATTTAAAGTTAGTGTAATTTGTTTCCAGCTTGCCCTAAAATTATTATCAGGAAAATTGAATTTCGTGCAGTCACTTCCTATGAGATTCTGCAAAGGCCTGCCTATTTGTTGAAAACCTACCAACCGCTGGTAATATTGACCATCCCAAATCATTCAATTGAGAGGGTCATTCGTATCTCTAAAACCCCTTATAAGCGCAGAGCCTACGAAAACCTAATTACCCCATTAATACTATGAATATGAAATATCAACACGTACCAGTACAGGGATATTGTTGCTTTAACAGATGCTTTTGTGACTTTTTTTGCATAATAAAAGTTAGTCTATGTACATAATAATTCTTGTTATGGCTGATTTTATTTGCAATTTTGTAAGTGTAACATTTAAAGCCTGATGGGCAAGATTAACACTTTCACTTTATGAGCACGCTCTGTTTTTGCAAAATTGTATTTTTCTTTTCCAAAGAACTTGCAAGAAATGCTATATCCTCACGTTTAGATTAAATTATTCATATAATAACAACAAAAGTAATAAGGAGCAGTACGGAGCAATGTTATTTAATTTGAAGATTTGTAATAATCCTTTACGCACAGACACATACGAGGTGTGTGAGAAAAGTAATGAGACTGGCAACACTGCGGGAGATCTGGCAACGTTGTGTCTACCGGCCTGCGCTAAACCAGTTTGTTTATCGCTTCCACTTCCTCAGTCCGAGTTACAACTCCGTACAGCTAACACATTATTTTTGACAGCGCCATCAGTGAAGTTGTGTTTTTGTTGTGTGTTACAGAAATGGAGCATTGGAATTTAGAGCAACGTTGTTTTGTGTTAAACTTGGTGAATCCGCGAGCGTGACTTTTGAAAAGTTGAAACAGGTCTATGGGGAACAGTGCTTATCAAGAGCACAAGTTTTCCGCTGGCACAAATCATTTTTGGACGGCCGAGAACACGTTGAAGATGAACCTCGCTCAGGGAGACCTTCAACTTCAAAAACTGACAAAAACGTTGAACGTGTGAGGGCTCTTGCGAGATCAGACCGTCGTTTAACAATAAGGATGATGAGTGAACAGTTAAATTTAAACACTTTCACCATGTATCAAATTTTGACAGACATCATGACAATGCTCCGTGTCACACAGCAATTTCCATCAGTGAATTTTTGACCTCAAAACGCATTACTGTTGTTCCTCATCCCCCCTATTCACCTGATTTGAGTCCTTGTGACTTTCTCCTTTTCCCGAAATTGAAACATGTCCTAAAAGAACGTCATTTTGGAATTCTGTAGAACATTCAAAAGACTGTGACCGACCAGTTAAAAGCCGTACCAGTTGAAGACTTCCAGCGCTGCCACCAAGAGTGGGAACAACGACTCCGCCGGTGTATAGCTGCCCAAGGGAACTACTTTGAAGGGGATAACATTGTTGTTTGAAAAAAATAAAAACTTTGGTTAGTATGAAATCAGTCTCATTACTTTTCTCACATACCTCGTACGTGCCTGAAGATTGGAATACTGCGGTTCTGGTTTTATTCGTTGTACTTTGTGGTACAAATATAAAATAAAATTGAAAAAACATATCTTGTAAGACTGAATTTTCTCATTTCTTATCTTTCTTTCTTGCTGTGTCTGTTTTTACTTAAAAAAATATTAGGCCCGTGAATAATTTTAATTGTTTTACATTAAAAGATAATTTTTGGTGCCACCGAGTTTTGGTAATAACGAATGCCAAAGCAGCCCAGACACGGAAACCGACAACACCGCGATGACTATGCGCCGTATAATAATGAATAAGACAACTGAGACTGAAGCTTGCTTACCACAAACACTCGTCGACATTTGTCGAGCCGTCTGGCTGAAGCTTTAGACGCTACGTTAAACAAAATTCATAGCTAAAGCGCTTTTTCTCCTCCTTAGAAAGCCATATCTGCACGTCACAAAAAAAGGAACATCCCGTAAAAATAAAAATAAATGAATGGTAAGTAATAATTTTAGGTCCCAAAGCAGAACATAAAAGCAAGTAACTAGTAGTTAGTGTAACCACAACAGCCTCTACTCTCCACGGTAGGGAGTCGAACAAACTTGAATGGTTGGCTGTGGTATCTCAATCCATGCCCGTTTCATTTTCATTCGCAGTAGGATAGGCAATAATATACCAATGTGATCTAGTCGGGATAAATCTAGTGATTGGGAGGGCCATAATGGAAGTTTAAGTACTTGAATATTCTCTCTGACGTCTTACAACGTATTTTTCATTGCCTTCGCAGTCATGGTGATGAAACAGTACGAAACGGCTAGAGTAGTTCCCAAATCTCGTGGCACGCGAAATGCGCAAAAGGCGGTGCTTACTACATAAGAAAGAGAGACAGATAATTGTAAAAATCATACATGCAGGGTCGCCCGGCTAAAATTTGTCTTCTGCGCATCGAAGGGCGCGTGCCACGAGATTTGGAAACGACTCTACAGGATGCCACTACATTCATTGCAATGGCGCTTTTGCAACACCATTCCAAAGGCAAGACAGCAGTCCAAACCGCCACAGTTTATGATGAACAGTGCTAAGAGATGATTGTCTTCATGTTATTTGATAGTTGATACCATTCTTAGCAAAGGACATGTGCAGTGGCTAAACGATTATACAGGGTTGTTTGCAGACAACTATCCCTTGCCACAGTAATTATAGAGTGACCAGAGAGCTCTCTCGCTGGTTGACACTTACTGATCCCCAAAAATGACGCATAATTTCTTGGTCAAGACCGACCTTCAATGCGTCCCCGCTCAAATTGGAACACATGCAGATATTAACGGCATACTCGTTTATACGGCTCCGTTTCGGTCTACAGAACTGACTGAAAGAATAATTCCAATACGTGCGCATGTACAGGTCGTAAAAGAATCTAACCTTTTTGCTGACTAAAAGAAATCATTTTTGTGCAACAGCAACATTCAAAGTTTGTAAACTGCATGAAGTTACTTTCTGAAGACAAAATATCTTTCCTGATTTGAGCAGTTCCGAATGAAAACTTTAATTGCAATAAAAGATACTCTCTTTTCTTTTCTCTTGAGAGCACCTCTCATCGTTCTGTCAACTAGAATTATAATTAATTCTAATTTTATTTCATTTAAAATTTCTTGCACTTGCACTTTGAGGATTATTTATTTTTAAATTGTATCACTTTAAAGCTCTTACTAGCACATGGCGAATTATGTACTTTTCACACTTCCATTTTCAACCGAACTAAAAAAAGTTCATTTTCTAAAACCGATTTGTCCCTCTGTGTGTGTTTAAAAATCCCAGTCGACCCATTTCGCATCCTTGCACACGTGCTATACCTCGACAACTCTGGTCTAGCCCTCACCGTAAGAATCTAATATTCGAGAGCACGAGATATCTCCTCGCAACGCCCCTATCGATCACCCGACCGCACGTCTATGGGCACAAACTCCTCTCTCTACTTTTGTCTCCGTTATCCTATGAAATGCGATTTTTTAGGTATCGTGATTTTTAGAAAAAGGGCATACTAAGACTGTTTACGAATTTTGCCTTCTCTTTACGATGCGATGGTGAAAATTGCAAGTCTATAGAACATGCCGTTCCTAAGCGAATAACGACAAAACCAGAGATAATCAATTTGCAAGAAAATTCGAAATTTCGTATCTCCAAAGATCATCCGGGCTTTTTAACCAACTTTAGAACAGTAAAATATTCAAATGCGGGTTGTTTCAGGTGTATTACAGGAATTTTTTTATAAACTCGTCACAACAACAACAGATTGTTTCGAATTAAAAGAAAATTCCCAGAATTTATTTAAAGACCACACAATTCTCTTATCGAACATAAAAAATACCGTTAATACCGTTATTATTATCATACTCGAAGGCGCACAGACACGATGACGTTTCCTAATTATTTAGTTTATTAATAATGGTGAGTCATAAGAGCGACAAGGTACGATTACATGCCTATAGGCATCAGTTCTATTACGTTATATCATCAAAACAAGTACAAGAATGCTTTCTCGAAAAAAGACGTATTACATGTTTTACGTATTTTTACCTTCTCTCTACGATGGTTAAGATTTCGAGTCGATGGAACGTACCGTTCCGACACGAATGACAAAAAAACCAAAAACAACGAATTCACAAGAAATTTCAAAATTTCTTATCGCCGAAGATCCTCCGGTCATTTTAACCCAATTTGGAGACAGGACTTATAAATATTTAGGAGAGCTGCATACCGAATCTCAGCATTAATTACCTATGAATGATGGCGCTAGAAGAGATGGAAAGGAAAGAACACCCCTCTCGGTTTCAACTGTCTTTTTGGAAGGATTTGAAATTTGTTAACAGAATCACGTATACGCCACTAAAGTACGTTTGCGGTGCAAGTTGAGTCTGTCTATCTCAAAGAATCTCCTAGCCAGAGCCGTATTTGCACCGTTTTCAGTTTTTCGCATTTTCGGCTTAGAAGATGATCTTGTAGAAGCAAAGTGAGTAGAGCCTTCTTGATTCCCCATTCCGCAGCGCATCAAAGCATTATAATGAAGTGTTCATAGGAACTCGGATAACAGAAAGGTACAAAGGTAGGCAAATTACATTTTTTTGTACTAATCGCACCAAAAACGAAGGAACGTGACTTTAACCCACATAAACTTGCTGTCCTAATAATGCCCTTTAGTTTAGAAAAACGGACCACAATTAACTAACTTACATATTTTTGAAGTGGACAATCCGACACGCCACGGAAAAAGGCGCAATATCAACCGAGTCAAATCGGGTTTTTTCTAGTAGGTAGAGAAATACTCCTAGAACGCAGATCTCGAATATTATGTCGATCGTACCATCAGGATTCTTTTGGTGGGGGTTGCAAAATTTACAAAAAGCCCAAAGGTATTTTTGGAAAAACTGGAAACTTTTTCGTTAATAACCGGAGATTCGCTTTCACCAGCCGATAATACTCGCAAATACACGTAGCAAAGCGAAGACCAGATGCCTGTAACTATTATGGTTTTCGAGCTAGAAGATAGTTTGGGTTTCACCTGTTGCATTCTCTAGCCAGTAGAAAATCGGCTTTAACAGTATCAGAAGCACGTAACCTTATTCCCGAACTCCGTTTCGATGTCTCGGAAAAACTCCCACCACCACCACCACCCCCACGGATACCTATGGGTCAAAATTTGACACTGCCTAGGGCAATCCACTCTTAGAAGAATATGCAACGCAATGCACTTGGTTCCAAATCACTACGCTTGCCCATAAGGCCCCAGTCGATTCTGTTCATTTTCGTGGCTAGGTGTCACCGCGTTCGCTCTGTGCGCGCAGTGTAGTTGTAGGACCTTATGTTTGGTCCACCGTTTTCGAGTTATTCCGATTTTTTGTTTTCAGAAATTGCAAACTTTCCAACTTTGATCCGCCTTGCTCCCCACCTATGTGGCATTTAATGAAAAGCCGCCAGATAATGACTTGCTTAGGGCCGATCAATAGATCGGTAGTTTCGTTCAAAGACCAGAGCGAGACGGTTGATGTAAATTATTAGATCTTAACGGTGAGTAAACGGTAAGTAAGTGAGTAATAGCATGCGTAATAAAATGAAAACCATTAGTTTAACACATAACGTTGCTGTAGTTACTTTTGGTCTTAGAATGGATATCAAATTGATCACCATATTATTGTAACGCTATGTATTTGCTAGTTTGCACAAAAATGTTGCATTAATGTTTCTTAGATGTTACAGTGAAGCAGTTCGGAAATGTTTCAGACATGTTGCAGAAATAGACACAGATATATTTCCTTGCAGTATTGATGAAAGGTAAGTTGGAAATATTACAGAAATATAAAGAGAAAACATCCTAGAAATATTTAGGTAAGAAGGTAGGCAACTAGGTGTTAGGTTCTCGAACTCTATTGTAGACTACCTGCCCCATACATTTTCCAAATTTACCATAGGCAGAGTCATTCAGTTATATTCAATATATGTTTTGTACCAATAAACCTATTTTGTTTACTAATAGTATTGATTTATTATGTTTAGGCGTTTGCATGGTAGGTATTAGTTTCTTGGCTGACAAATATGTTTGCAATATCGAGAGGACGATCCTAGATTGCCAAAATAATTTATCATTATAAGAGTCCAAGTCTAATAAAGCCGTCTAATTGAAACAAATTCTGCTAACAAAGTTCCAATCCATCATTTGATTAAAACTAAAAATTATCGGTAACAAATTATAAAACAGTAGGACAAGTCAGGAAAAATTGCTAAGATTTTCACTTTGGATAATTAATATGAAGTTAGATTTCGTATATTTAGTTAACTGCTTCATTAAAGAAATGATTTGCAACATTATTTATGCAAAAGCTGTACACAGATATCGTTATTTTTAAAATATGCCACTTAGTACTTAAAAATAACTTTTCACATGCCTTTAAAATACCAAAATAAAAATTCCGATCGCAAACAAAATTTAAAGGCCCTTTAAAACAATGAAACAATGCTTACAGAATAGGACGGAATAAGGGATAACCCTTGGTTTGTACTTACCGAAATGCATCATGTATCCTTTTTTTTTGAAGAATGCAACACTAACGTCTTAGACTAGTTCACAGTTATTGTACAAATAAGCCATTTTTCCACAAAAACTGTTTGTAATTAACAAAATAAATTATAATAAAAGTCGAAATAACGAATAACCGCACTAATAAACTGTCCATTTACAACTTGTTTAGTGGATTACATAATTAGTAACGATAAATTCCAATACGCAGACGACAGATATTATCGGCACCTGCGGACTGACTAATAAAATAAAATTCGCTGCGCTTCGTAGACTGCAAAAGGAGATAGAACAATGCACAAAAACTTGTTTAATAATCGCCCGGCTTGAAATGAAATGCCTTTGCGGCAATGTGTTGAACAACTTTACCTGCGTTTTATGGTGGACGCGATGATTATTATTTATTAAATTCCTAACAAATGATGAGTAATATTCTGTGCACCTTTTATCATAATCGAGCTAATATGAGCTTTCTATAAAAGAACTGGAAGCTCCAAACCTGTCTTTAAAAATTACAAAAGTCAATTAATTACTCCTACATTTTATAGTTTGCTTAAACATCATAAAACTTACTGACGTTATAAATGTTCCTTTTTGTAATAATAAATATCTTGATTTTAGGTTTCTTTGTACCTTCGTTTTTTATTTCATTGGGAAGTATATTGTACATTTAGTTGACATGATGACTTTTGTGCTTTAGTTAATCTGTGGTAGGACAGTAATAAATCCTCACGAGTCCTTGTCGAGTGGGAATGTTAACTAGAATAGGTCATTAATTTGCTTTTATCTTCGTGTAGTGGGTAAGTAAGTATAAACACACACGGACTGATAAGTATACCATACCTTTTAAAGAAGTCCCTGTTACTGTGTTTTTGTATTAGAAGATTCGCTGGAAATCTGAAGAGGCTCGCTAGAGGCTAATTCCATTGTTGCAACATAACGGAAAAATGCATCATAGGTGAAGTAATGCTTCATATTCTCCCAAGACATTTTTATTTTGTATATACTCCATTATGTCACGTGTTGCTTGATAAATTTTTGATTCTTCCAAACTGTAACTTGATATTTTCTAACTTGTTTAAGTTTCCTAGAAAATTCAAATAAGATGCACTACTTCTGGGTTCATACTGCGTTTGAAGTTTCTCTACGATAAATTTTTCAGCAGGGTATTTTCTTCCTAAATAATTTTTTCAATCTGATTCTTGTCGCTGTAAACTTTACCAACATGGAGCCATAAATCAATTGTACATTCTCGTTTTACTGACATTCTGCTGAATTTTTATTCAGAACAGAAACGACACATCACTTTTTGTTTGAGACAAGTGAAGGCTGCCGATCTTCTTGAGAAGAACTCGGAAGAACCTAGAATCTCTTGGTTGTTGGATAAATCTTCGACTGAATCTTTTAGTTCCAAATGAAATCAACCAAATTCTCAATTACTTATTTCTATTACGAAAACTGATTTTTGGAAAACGGCACATCCACGTCCTAATTATTCATCCAAACAGCTGTGAAGTGTGATGGCAAGAAATTATAAATAATGCAAGAATTCTTTCCAATTTTCAATCAATTTCTTGAGATTACGAGTATATACAATAAAACGCGGCCATCAACCATGAATCAAAAGAAATAACATCAATTATGTTCACGTGTGGTACTACCAATTAGGAAAGGTAGATCTACGTTGATTTGATGAGTAACTTAGTTTGATACCAACGACAAAAATCTGAGTTTTATAAAGTATAACTAAAATATTCGTGTACGCTCTGTATCGCGTTTTCGTTTGACTCAAGTTTCTGTCCAGTCAGGAAAGTTCTGAGTTTCGGGAGCAGATGGCAAAATCTAGAGTGACCGAAAAAGAAATTCAAACCTTAGTTCAGTCAGCGACACGGCTTGAATGCACCTTGTTTCTGACCGTCCCTGTTTTCAATCTTTTCAAAAGTGCCGCGCAGTATTCTGCAGTAATGCTTTTCCCCTTCTCAAGGTAGTCAATTGGAAGAATTCCCTTCGCGTCCCATATAACTGATGCCATTACCTTTTCAGAGGATGATAGTATATATTAATAGAATTATAGTAACCCAACAGTTCAAATTAGAAAAAAAAACACTTTTAAACTCAAGGCTTTAATTTTATGTAAAGAGACAACTGGCAAAAGTAAAATGTAATGTTATTTACTATTGAATTCTTGAATAAACACAAATATCTCTGTTTAGGAAGAGATTTTGTTAATAGATCATCCAGTTGATCCTCTGAAGAAACTTTTCAAACTGATATCTCTCCTTAGCCACCACTTGCAAATAAAGAAATGCTTGATGTCTTTTGTACGCTTATGATACTCTGGATGCCAAGCTAGCTTAAGACATACCTCACATACAATAGACTTCATTAGTGGTTTCAGCTAGACTACTCTCTTAGAAGTTTTACTTGCGGTTATGATCTCAGCTTCGGTAGTTGACAAGGCAACAGACTGCAAGGCCACAGCTTGCCTATAGAAATAATTTAGGTCAATCTCTTCCCCTGATTCAGAATAATCATTTATGATAGGAGTAGAAACTGAATTACAGTTACACATTCCAAGATGGGACAAACCCATTTTGGCATAAACAGTTTGATTTAATTTGGTTGAACCCTCTTTACATTATTGAATTTCTAATCCAAGATAGTAAGAGGCTGACTTGGAAGTTTCCCGTTGCAAATCATTAATAAATTTGTTTAAAATAGCCTTGGTGTTTGAGGCCACTAATTCATCATTAACATAGCTAGTTACTAAAATCTTATCTTTGCTGTCTCTAGAATATACAAGCAAGGATCAGCCGTACTGTGATGAAATCTTAAAATTTTCAAGGTTAAGCCGACTTATCATCGTACCCTTCTGGTTGCTCCATGAAAATATGTTCTTCAAGATGACCGTAGAGAAAGTAAGTGAATTTAGCAAATAAAATGAGAAATAGTAAATAACTGGGCAGGCAGAAAAAGGTATTGCCAGATGTAAAAAACTTCTTTCCATTCCCATCTAACAAAAATAGCACAAAAATCCCCAACTTCAAAAATTCTTGAAATAATGCTTGTGTCCACAAGCTGTAATCCCGCTGACGCGCTTCCAGCAGTGGTGATTAGGGGCTGTCGGTAATTACTTGCTTGTAAACGAGTGCTGCCAACCGTCCAGCAATGCGATAACTTGCTGCTTGCCTGTGAGCACAAGTAATCTTTTATGCCGTAAGTGAAAATCATCAACCAAGAGGAAGAGTTCAACTTCATCAAAATTTATCAAACGGTACGTTCGGTTTTATGTCTTCGAGTTGAAGCGTTGCGAGGAGAGCGAATAATTACGTGATACATAAAGTAATCAGAATAAAAGAAAGAAACGGTGTATCGCCTAGAGTCGCAGAATGTAAACAAATACAGTTGCAAACGTAATCTGTAAAAACCGAACGCTTAATAGCGCACTCTGTTAGCTCAATCACAAATCACAACGGCGGTGCATTCCGAGTTTAAAGAACAACATACATGACAACACTGCAGTACACACAACTTATCTTAAATTTTTATTTTGTATCTCCTCGCAGAGCGTGAGATGTCCTGGTCCGGCCCGATTAGTAATAAACGTGACTCGGGCCGAAAAAACCCGGTAACTTCTTCATCGACCCGACAGGCCCGGGAAGTACGAACAGCGAAGAGGCCCAAACGGCGCGAGAGATTAAAACGGCCCGATAGACCCGAAGGGCCGAGAAGTCCAACCAGCCCGATAGACTCGAGGCTCGTATGGCCCAACAGGGCCGAAAAATCCGACAGGATCCAACAGCTCGACAAGACCAAACGGTTCGAAAGGTCGCATTGGCTGGACACATTAAATTAAAAGTTTCTCCTTATTTTTCTTCTGACGTCACGTATAATATACTATAGAGTACACCACATGTTGTGAAAAGCAAGTTTGGAACATCTGGAAGGCAATTTCTTACAATTTATTTTAAAAACTAAAAATGGCGCCTTTCTCCACGACTCCTCTAAATCGTGCATCCCTAAACAGAAGCAAGATTCATCGCTGAATATCACTCTGTGCCACTCAGTCTTAGCTTACACCACTCCAAACGTTGCTCCTGACACTAAGCTGTTAACACAAGATGTTGCCGACACGACGTCAAGACTACCATCAATTACCAAACCTCTCGTCAGCAATTGATCTTGTAATAAAGACTCGGTCCCTTAATGCCATTATCCAAAGTCGGCGCTTCTGCTTTCTTAGAAATCTGGTTCCTCTTCAGCGTCGTTCTTGGCCTTTCCTACTCCACGCTTGATAACACTGCATAACGGTGGTTTGATTTCGCTTAAGACGAAAAACCTCCTTCCCGCAAGCCAAAAATTACAGCTAAATTGGCGATAATTTCCCCGTTACCATACTATAGGCATAATCACACTCCCACAACACGTAAATCAGAAGCAAAACAATCGAAACGATCAAAAGAAACTAAAAAGCGAAAAAAAGACACCGACTAAGAAAGTTTGCAAAAACTGTAAGAAGTGCCAATTAATGTGGCGTTGTCGCATTACCACTCGATCCCAAAATTGAGTCAATTATTGTCTACTGGTGACTCAACATTTCTAACAAGTTTGGTTGAAAAATCCGCACTTCTTGGTATTACAATTTCCATGTCACTGAGTGTAGTTTCTTTTTCAAGAAGTTCTTGTTGTACGGGGCCTTCTTCAATAGCTTTTCCCGTCAAATGTCGATGAACATTGCTGAACACAGTACGATAAGGTATTTCTCCTCTGTTGCTCTTGTATTTCTCCTCTGTTGCTTTTGTATTTCCGTCACAATATCCAAAAATAAACTGAATATCAGCATATTCGTAGATTGAAAATGTAACCATTAGCAAACTAACGTTAAAATGGCAAAAATAATCCAAGAAACACTTGATTTAATTTAATTAACAGGAAAGTGTAATCATGACGAAACAAGTCCTGCATTTTTAATTTAATTTTAGCAAGAACAGTGTATAACAACCTAACATGATTTATTGTATGAAAAATGATATCGTCTATTGAATTTCGGACAGATGTGCATCAACTTGAAGTTACTTAATACATTCATCGATGTCCAATTTAAGACAGACACAGCCAGATTGTGCATGTGGAGAATTGATGGACGATGCTTAGCATGTGTAACAGCTGCAGTGGTCACCAACTACACACAAAGACATTAATGAAGAAGAGTTTTACCAATAGAACAAGTTAACTTTGAAAACTGTCTTTGAATATGAGTGAGGAAGAGGAACAAGAAACACATTTGCCCATCCCTTCTCAGACCTAACTCTGATTCCCTTTTTATATTTCCATTCCAGAAGCTTCTGATGGGTGAATCTCTTGACTTAGGTCGAGAAGAGTTTGTTTCGTGCTTCTACCTACTCTGGGTGCAATGGTTAGAAGAGTAATGATTAATAATTTTTGTATTGTTATTATTGCCAAATGTAGCTTGTGAGTGAGTAAAAATTGTCAAGGAGTCTATGCGTGCTCAGTTTTGATTTTTCGTGTAAATGTTATCAGGATGCCTTGCCTTAGTGGACGAGTTCCACCCCTAGTGGAAACATTTTGTATGGAGAATAATTAAACTTAGTACTTAGTAATAAAGAAAGAAGTTTCAGTTTACCTTGAAATAGATAGAGCAAGAGATATCGTAGTTGTGGCAATAGATCTAGTAGTAGGGTAAGCAGAAGAAGAGAATTAGGTCACTGATAAGATTGTCAATGAGTTTGTTTATTCAAAACCTAGTGACTTACTGAAAATAATAATCAAATTAAGTATATGCAATAACGGAAGAAATAAACTTCAAGGTGCATGCAGTCCAATAAGATAGATCAGGTAATGGTTCAGGATTACTAGGATGTTATTGGTTAAATGGTCGCAGCATTCATGTTGCATCAGACAGACCGAAACAAAAAAGAATTTTGAACTAACCTGCTCAATTAATAAGAAACTGGGTGTGTGATATCGAAGAAATTAAATGTTGCTTTAAAGCTAACGAAGCCAAAATAGCATACGAAAAGAGCAAAGCCACGGCAAGTCAAAAGGATGCGGAAACTGCAAAAACGAGAGATGCAGAAGAACGAACAGAAATCAAGCAAGACAATCGGGATCTGTAATGCAAGAAATTAGATCAGAGTGACAATCAGTCGTGACAGAGAAGGATGTTGTAGATGAACAAGCGGCATGAAAGAAACTGCAGAAAGAGGTTGAGATGGAACGGCATGTATCCTGTCCATCAAATTGCATGTAATTAGAAATTCGTAATTATTCGGGCCTAAAACTAAGCTACTTAGACTGATTAAGTCTCCGCTCCAACTATCCCTTATAGTAATTCTTGAAACTATCGATTGTTTTAATGAACATTTTCAGGTAATTCCAACTTCCAGCACTGTATCTCGAAACAAGTTAAAATGAACTTTACTATTGTCCATCTTTGGAGGGAAACTGACTCGGTATATGGCAATGTAGATACAAAATATTTCTTTGTGATAGTTCTCGCTTCAACCGTCACTCATTGTCTTTTCTGAGGCATCACAAAACTCATGAAGTTGTAGCTGACATTTCCTTTCATGCTGACCCATCTTAGAATTTTGATTGTTGCTATGAGTTGTAATTGATCTTGGAAGTTGGACCATTGTTTGCACAATTTGGCTGATATTTGCTCGTCCCGTTCTATGTAAATTCTCCAACCAGAGTTGTTGGATCAACAGTTTGGCTTGTGTTATGACTGGTACCAACCAGCCCAATGGATCGTATAGTTTTGATATTTCAGACAGGATGCATCTCTTGGACGGTATGGTGGTATGCTTGATGTGTAGTTTAAAGGCGAAGATATCTTTTTTTGGCGTCCAGTGCAGTCCTAATGACTTTTTCGATCCTTCTTTGAAAAATTCTATAGTGGTCGGGTCTTGTAGTTCTTCTGGTAGACTCTCGACTATTACTCTCTCGTTGCTTGACCATTTTTGTAGTGCGAAACTTCCTTTGCGAAGCATTGTTATAAGTTGTGTTTGGAGACTGACGGCTTCTTGTAGTGTGTCGGCTCCTGACCGTAGGTGGTCTACATAGAAATCTCTCTTCATAATTTTCGACGCCTCTGGGAAGGTTTCTGCTTCATCGTCTGCTAGTTGTTGAAGCATTTTGATGGCGAGATATGGTGCCGCGGTTGTGCCATAAGCTACTGTTGTCAGACCATATTCTTGGATTGGTTTCGTTGGATCGAATTTCCATACTATTCTTTGGAATTGCTGATCCTCCTCATAGACTTGTATTTGGCGAAACATTTTTTCTAATCTTGTCAGCTGAGAATGCTATTTTGCGCTTTCTCCAGCGCAGTAGGATGTCTGCAAGCTCTTGCTGTAGACGTGGTACCGTGGGCATCTTTTCGTTCAAGCTATCGACATTGGATGTCTTAGCAGAGGCGTCGAATACCACTCGTAATTTGGTGGTTGTGCTGTCCGCTTTGGTTACAGCTTGGTAAGGATGTAATACCTCCCTTGGTCTGCTTCCCCTTTCGGGATGACTTTCATATGTCCAAGCTGTAAGTATTCTCGCATGAACTTATGATATTGTTGACCCAATTTTTCATTCCTTGCAAATTTTTTCTCTTGTTGGAGCATCTTTGCTATTGCCTTGGGTTTTGATGTTCCCAGAGTCTCTGTTGTGCTTTTGAATGGTAATGGCGTACTGTGTAGGTTCCATCTTGGTTTCTTTGCGTTGTTTGGCTGTAGTATTCTTCACGTGCCTTTTCATCTTCTGTTAACTCTCGTGGTTGGTTGACTTCTTCCAATTTCCAGAATTTGGTTAATTGTTTATCTTCATTGATACATGTGATCATACTGAAGATATTCTCCGAATTCTGTGTGTTAGCCCATTATTCCAGCTCGGTGGACGGTATTTCCACGCTGGTGTAAAGTTCGAAGAACCATGAACAATCTACCAGACTTAGCCCGGAGATTGTGATGTGAGATCAACTTCTTTAAGGTCGACTAGTGAATGCTTTCAGGAGATTCCAATTTTTTCTTTAAAAAGATCTTGGAATTTTTAAATATGAACTAGAAATATTAATTTATTAAATGATCGACTGTTAATATGCTTCAGCATAGAATTTGATTGAAATAAACCAGCTAGAGGGAATTTAAGAAAAAATAACTCAAATCTTCTAATATAATATGAAACGTGATAAAAAAAGAAGTTGCAGTATTACGTACATGCAATAAATTTTTAAACTTATCCCTTTTTATTTTTAAAGGAAAAGAACTACCTTTCTGTGTTGATATATTACACGTATCTAACTGAATAATGCCTGGATTTCTGTTCGCTTCAACTCTTTCAGTACATACAAGGCAAGCTCTCTCAGTATTTATTTATATGTCATTTTAAGTTTATCTGGTTATTGTTAAGATATAAAATATTAGTGTGTACGTGAAGCTTTTGATTTTAGAATAGTCTAGAGCCTACAGTATTATACGAAAGAATACACATCGATAAATTACCAAAACCTTGCTGATGTTATTTGTTCCATTTGAGCTTTTGTCGGTTCAGTTTGATCCTTGTCTTTTATGTCTGCCTACGTGCTGTCTTTCACTGTTTCTAATGTAAAGGATCTTCAATGTAAAACCGACTTTTTACTGACTTTTCCTTATCCAGCATCAGAAAACCACTTTTACTTTTGCGTAAAGTTGTATGCTTATCTCTCTGGTTCAATCCAGGTCGAAAGGTTCTTACAGAGATAAGACATTGCTTGAATGCATATGCATATGTGTAGAAAAGTTTTCTCGAAAGTAAATGAGTTCGTTTTATTCAAGCCACTCTGGCGATTGTAAACGGCGGTGAAAACGAAGTGAACGCGACTCCCTGGATTAGAGTGGATTACCTCCGCTTTAGAGTAAATGTTCCCTGTATATTGCATTACTCCGATGCAACGTCTTTGGATACCCCGATGATTACCTTACAGACACGGTTATTTGTTTAGCACCAGGAATGAGCAGCGAACTACCCCATCTTGATAGCAGTTTACTGAAGTGGTTGAGGGGCGACTGTTGCTCAGTGTTAGGGGGTCTCGTAGGGATCTGACGGAATTGCCGGCTTGACCAAGAATTTGATGAGGGAGATTTCGGTCTGAGATACAGATGTAATACGGAACACTACTGGGAGCATAAACACGAAAGAATGGACTTTTTTAGAGATTGGAAAATTTCTTAAAGCGTATTTTCCTTTTTTTACTTTAAAAAGTGTAGGTTCCCTTGGCATACCAGCAGTTTTTCCATAAATCACTTTCCTTGATGGCGTTTAATGGCTAATAAACGTTTTATTACCATCGGAAAGTTTTTAAGGAAAAAAAATAAAAAATTAATTTTCTTCAAAATAAAATATGAGAAAAAGAAAAAAACAACGCGTTTAACTTGATTTAATTTACCTTAGTATTTGGCAATTTAGGTGAACGAATCGAAAATGGAGTGGAAGTTAAATTGGGGTCAACCCTAGAGGGAGCAACATTGGTAGGCTGCAAAATGTAAACCAATAATATTTTTTTTGCTTGTTTTCTTTCTATTTTTGTTACTGTATTTACACGGGAAATATTACTTTAATCAATATATTATTTATCTGCAAAACAGGTGAAAATTGATATAAATCGTGGAAAGATCGTCTAAAAGCAGCTTCTTAAAATTGGACCTTCATAATTATAAAATATTTTCTTCTTGAAACGGGCATTTATATTAATCAAGGTTGCTTCCTTTTATATTACGCCAGTCATGCTGAGGTTTCGAATTCATTTGACCTGAGGTTATTGGGATTAACTCCGCCTCGTAGGTTATACATTATATACTCTGTCAGTGGTCCAGGAGGATAAACCAAAGCTTCTTGGAAACAAGAAAGATTGCAGAGAAGCGTCAAAGGAGATTAATTGAGAATTTGCACCTTTATTATTATTATAATGTTGCAGAAAAGTCCGCAGTGTGCGCTCATTTATTAAAATGGTACGCATTTTATGAACTATTCCGTTGGATTAAGTTTGATACGAGCTTTTAATTAAAGATTAACGAAACACCTTAATTCCTGTGTTTATTTAAACGACGATCAAAGGGCTTACTGTATTTAGATTCCACATATGTCATTAATAAATTATTTTGAGTCACCACTAGTTTTATACATCCAACACACACCCACGGTGTAGCTCAATATTATTTTGTAAACTGATAGTAATGAACGTTTAAATTATGATTATCTTGATTTGTCGTCTGTTTCAAGACAATGTGTGCTATTTTGAGTATCATCTTTATGATCTTTTCAGATGCAGTTGCTCAGTATCTCTTAACTGAAACATTGAAGGTTTGATAGGTCATTTGTAAAGAAAAGTTGTTGTATAAACTGATTTCCGTGAGTGAGGTATTTTTCTTAAAGGCAATCAATCATTTTGAGTAAAATCAAGCTTGCAAACTCTAGAATAGCTGATTTTAGCAAATAGCTAAATAAGTAGCAAATTAGGATTTTACATTATGATCATGTTCCTTTCATAGTCCGGTGCTATGAGATGATCACACTTTGAGTCCTTTCTTCTCAATGGATATCTGTGTGATTGAGCAAATGGTTTTTAATTCTTTGACTGAAAACGTTCACGACGCAATCCATTCTTGATCCTCGGGAACGTAAAAAATTCGTTGGGATTAATTCGATGTTTTGCTGCTCCAAAAACTCAATTGTCTTTTGAGCTGTGTATGCACTCGCATTGTCTTGTCTGAGTTGTTTTTCGGAGCACGGCAATTATTTCTGGCAAACAAACAAAGTTTGTATACCAATCGGTATTTACCGTTCTTCGATCTTGTAAAGGAATTGTAGCTACACGACCTGCTTTAAAGACAAACTTTGCGACCATCTTCTTCGATACACCGAGGGAAGGGATAACTTTTGTTGAATTCTCATTTTGAATCACCCAAATAGCGGATAGACGTTTATTTTCGGGTTCATAGGAATACATCGTTGATTCATCACCACTCACGATGCTGTAAACGTCTTTTGAAATAACTTTCTCATACACAATTTATCATGCAGGATCTTTGGGATTGGATGTCTCAATCTAGCGATATGTCACATGCCGATCCTCC
Source organism: Ignelater luminosus (assembly GCA_011009095.1). NCBI lineage: Eukaryota > Metazoa > Arthropoda > Insecta > Coleoptera > Elateridae > Ignelater > Ignelater luminosus. The sequence goes on from VTPC01001293.1 coordinate 66,104, forward strand.
TCGATGAGCTGGCGCACAACATCGATGCTTTTCTAGGTAACTGCTGAGACTGGTGCGTCCACGTTAGAATTATACCAGCGGAAAATTGCCGATTGATTGGGTGCTTCATCACCAAAAACAGAAACCAACTCGACGAGACATCCTTGCTGAGATAATCCTCTCCGAAAATTGTGAAAAACTATTGCGCGAAAATCTTCTCGATTTCATTTTTTCGGGCGACTTGTCAACTTTAGAAATTCACCGAGACTAAATCATTTGCCCCATCTTAATACAACTTTGGATTTGGGTTAACTAAATATTGTGATTAATTTTGACTTTTGACTTTTGACGTTTTGTTCGAAGCAACCTCGAAAAATCAGATGTTTAAGATCTGCTCTGATTTTTTCAAGTTTAGCTGGTCACAGACAGATGGTATGTTAACCCATATAGCCAAAATAAAGAGCCTCTGGAATGAAATAAGCAACGGACTCAAAGACAAGAAAGAGAATCCTCTGTCTGACCTACAATAGTTTGTAAGGTTTTGAGTATCTTACCAAATAGTTTCAACACCTTTCAGTCCAGTTAGATGATGCTCATAGAGAACCACAAAAAGACTTTTGATGAATTAGTGATTTAACTGTGTGCGTTTGAGAGAAACTTTTTAAAGGCCAGTGAGAGCAACTCAGCTGTACAGGAAGCTTTCGAGGTGAGACCCACCAAGCAAAAACAAGGTAAGCCAACAAAGTCTAAATCTAAGAAAGGAGACCCCTGTAATTACTGTAAAGAGGTAGGACACTGGATTTATCAATGCCCTAAGTGAATTGCCAATGGAAAACCTAAAAAGTTCCAGATCGCAACAGTTGTAAATAGCACGCTCCTGTCAGTAGACCATTATTGGCCTGCAGGTGCCGGTGGCCGTGACATGAACCAAACAAATATAATCGCGCAAGTTTAATTTTTTCGGATGACGGATGTTACTATTATGAGGATAGTAGAGAGCGTAATGTCATTAGATGGGACACTCTCTGCGACGTTTTGCTAAATCCAAAGGCAAGGCTCTCGCTCAATACAAATTTAAATGTCAGTAGAAGTAGAGGCTTTTGCAGCTGTGGTAGATTGACAATGGTGCAACTAAGCATGTGACCAACTGTGCAGATTATTTTATAGTTTCACAAGCTTGATGATCCTTGTGATGTTAAAACAGCAAGAACAGAAGTTTTATCAGCAGGGACAATATTAGCAAAATCAGGAATTGATGGCCAAAACAACCCTCTTTCAAAGGTTTGGCCTGTTCCTGGGTTATCTAAGAATTTGTTTTCAGTGCGTCCAATCGGTGGATTACTATACGAGATAGAAATTCAAGCAAAAATCCTAAAAAAAATAGTAGAGATCAATGCTGCTGATGAATTCTCACGATAGGTGGGGTCACCAAGACAGACGTCACGTAAAGGCCAAGCTACAAAAGAAAATGAGAATAAATGTGACGCTGGAGAAGCATTTATGTGAACCATGCATCTAGGAAAAAGCACACAAGTTACCTTCTGGGAACAGTGAAAAAGCAAGTAAGCCAGGAGAACTGGTTTCAGACGATGTTTGTCGACCTTTTGATGAGTCTTTTCAAAAGAAAAGGTATGTGGCAATTTTCAAAGATAGCTTTACTAAATCTCGTCGCTGTTATCTCTCGAAAGAGAAGTCAGAAACAAAGCTTCATTTAAGAGATTTTCTTCAGCATGCCAAAGTAATGGGGCACACTGTAAAAGAGTATCTAAGCGAGCTAGATTAAAAAAAATTAAAGAAGGTATTATACAAAGACTGACAGCGCCATACACACCGGAACAAAATGGCGATAGCGCAAGAGAATTTAGAACTTGCATTAAAATGGCCAGATTATTCGAAGAGTGAGGCAGATTTTCCAGCAGTAATGTGTGGCGCTGCTACATATATTTTAAATAGAACTGGAAAATCGTCTGTAGAAGGCGCAAGCCCCTACAAAAAGTGAATGAGCAAGACGCCTAGAATATTGGGTCTGCCTGTTATGCTCACATTCCAGCACAGAGATGCCGGAAAATGGACAAGAACGCCATTAAGGGTTACCTAGTTGGTTGGCGATGAAACATACAGAATCTAGATAAAAGAAGAAAATAGGGTGGTTCGCTGCAGAGACGTCACATTCAACGAAATGCCAGGTCAGTGCGACGAACGCGTAAAATTACCAATAAGAGATATAGAGCGTCCAAATGAGGGAAAGTAAAGAGGACGAGAAACAAGCCAGGTTTATTCAAAAAAAGAAAAAATCACAGAGTCAGAAGAAGAAGTTTCATACTGTGAAGAACCTGAGGAAAATGGAGAAAAATCTCTTCAGACGCTCTCCAAAAATTTAAGAGACCGCTCAAATTTGAAGAAGACAAAGAGGTATGAAGACTGCATAATGACTGAGACAGACACTCCAGATGAGGAGGCAGTCAATGAGAAAAACAGTCACCATTAGAAAAAAGCCATGAATCAAGAGAATAGAATCACAACAAGAAAATGATATGTGGGAGCTGGTCACTTCATCAAAAAGAGCTAAAGCCATTCCTTGCAAGTGGATTTATAGAGTAAAGATCCATCTAGATTGACAAGTATAAAATCAAAAGGTTTCAACCAGTGACAAGGAGTTACTTTCATACATCGAGTCAGTTGCAAAATTGAGCACAATGCTCAGTACCGCTGCACAAAAAATATAAACTTACTTCAGTTTCAAGTCTCAACTGCATTTTTATATAGTGATTTAGATGAGACCATCTATATGCAACAACCCGAAGGATACAAAGATAATTTTGAGAGGGTGTGTAGACTGAAACACAGTTTTTACGGGTCACAGCTAGCCCCAAGATGTTAGTCCAAAAGCTTCAGCACATTCCTTCAGCAAGCCAGTTTTGAGATTGTTGATCCATGCTTGTACATTAGGTAGACAGGAAAAGCAAAGATAATAGTTTTATTTTACGTTGATGACAGGCTAGTAATGTCCACTCAGCAAGAAGGTGAGAAGTTTATGAAGGAGTTAGAAGGAGAATTTAAACTCATAGCAAAACCAGCATCTTATTTTCTTGGCGTGAAAATTGATCGTTTAGATAACGGACCAATAAAATTAAATCAGCAGGCTTACGCCAGAAAAACTTTAGATCGATTTGGTTTTCAAGC
>VTPC01001293.1:69640-104806 GCA_011009095.1 Ignelater luminosus
AGCGTCAAAGGAGATTAATTGAGAATTTGCACCTTTATTATTATTATTATAATGTTGCAGAAAAGTCCGCAGTGTAGGCTCATTTATTAAAATGGTACGCATTTTATGAACTATTCCGTTGGATTAAGTTTGATACGAGCTTTTAATTAAATATTAACGAAAAACCTTGATTCCTGTGTTTATTTAAACGACGATCAAAGGGCTTACTATATTTAGATTCCACACATGTCATTAATAAATTATTTTGAGTCACCACTAGTTTTATACATCCAACACACACCTACGGTGTAGCTCAATATTATTTTGTAAACTGATAGTAATGAACGTTTAAATTATGATTATCTTGATTTGTCGTCTGTTTCAAGACAATGTGTGCTATTTTGAGTATCATCTTTATGATCTCTTCAGGTGCAGTTGCTCAGTATCTCTTAACTGAAACAGTGAAGGTTTGATAGGTCATTTGTAAAGAAAAGTTGTTGAATAAACTGATTTCCGTGAGTGAGGTATTTTTCTTAAAGGCAATCAATCATTTTGAGTAAAATCAAGCTTGCAAACTCTAGAATAGCTGATTTTAGCAAATAGCTAAAGAAGTAGCAAATTAGGGTCTTACATTATGATCATAGTTCCTTTCATAGTCCGTGTGCTATCAGATGATCACACTTTGAGTCCTTTCTTCTCAATGGATATCTGTGTGATTGAGCAAATGGTTTTTAATTCTTTGACTGAAAACGTTGACGACGCAATCCATTCTTGATCCTCGGGAACGTAAAAGATTCATTGGGATTAATTCGATATTTTGCTGCTCCAAAAACTCATTTGTCTTTTGAGCTGTGTATGCACTCGCATTGTCTTGTCTGGGTTGTTTTTCGGAGCACGGCAATTATTTCTGGCAAACAAACAAAGTTTGTATACCAAACGGTATTAACCGTTCTTCGATCTCGTAAAGGAATTATAGCTACACGACCTGCTTTAAAGACAAACTTTGCGACCATCTTCTTTGATACACCGAGGGAAGGAATAACTTTTGTTGAATTCTCATTTTGAATCACCCAAATAGCGGGTAGACGTTTATTTTCGGGTTCATAGAAATACATCGTTGATTCATCACCACTCACGATGCTGTAAACGTCTTTTGAGCTTTTTTTTGTTGACACGAGCCGTCAGGGAAACTAACTTTCTCATACACAATTTATTATGCAGGATCTTTGGGATTGGATGTCTCAATCTAGGGATATGTCACATGTCGATCCTCCTCGATGAGCTGGCGCACAACATTGATGCTTTTCTAGGTAAATGCTGAGACTGGTGCGTCCACGTTGGAATTATACCAGCGGAAAATTGCCGATTGATTGGGTGCTTCATCACCAAAAACAGAAACCAACTCGACGAGACATCCTTGCTGAGATAATCCTCGCCGAAAATTGTGAAAAACTATTGCGCGAAAATCTTCTCGATTTCATTTTTTCGGCCGACTTGTCAACTTTAAAAATTCACCGAGACTAAATCATTTGCCCCATCTTAATACAACTTTGGATTTAGGTTAACCAAATATTGTGATTAATTTTGACTTTTGACGTTTTGTTCGAAGCAACCTCGAAAAATCAGATGTTTAAGATCTGCTCTGATTTTTTCAAGTTTAGCTGGTCACAGACAGATGGTATGTTAACCCATATAGCCAAAATAAAGAGCCTCTGGAATGAAATAAGCAACGGACTCAAAGAGAAGAAAGAGAATCCTCTGTCTGACCTGTAATAGTTTGTAAGGTTTTGAGTATCTTACCAAATAGTTTTAACACCTTTCAGTCCAGTTAGATGATGCTCATAGAGAACCACAAAAAGACTTTTGATGGATTAGTGATTTAACTATGTGCGTTTGAGAGAAACTTTTTAAAGGCCAGTGAGAGCAACTCAGCTGTACAGCAAGCTTTCGTGGTGAGACCCACCAAGTAAAAACAAGGTAAGCCAAAGAAGTCTAAATCTAAGAAAGGAGACCCCTGTAATTACTGTAAAGAGGTAGGACACTGGATTTATCAATGCCCTAAGTGAATTGCCAATGGAAAACCTCTAAAGTTCCAGATCGCAGCAGTTGTAAATGGCACGCTCCTGTCAGTAGACCATTATTGGCTTGCGTGTGCCGGTGGCCGTGATATGAACCAAACAAATATAATTGCGCAAGTTTAATTTTTTCGGACGACGGATGTTACTATTATGAGGATAGTAGAGAGCGTAATGTCATTAGATGGGACGCTCTCTGCGACGTTTTGCTAAATCCAACGACAAGGCTCTCGCTCAATACAAATTTAAATGTCAGTAGAAGTAGAGGCTTTTGCAGCTGTGGTAGATTGACAATGGTGCAACTAAGCATGTGACCAACTGTGCAGATTATTTTATAGTTTCACAAGCTTGATGATCCTTGTGATGTTAAAACAGCAGGAACAGAAGTTTTATCAGCAGGGACAATATTAGCAAAATCAGGAATTGATGGCCAAAACAACCCTCTTTCAGAGGTTTGGCCTGTTCCTGGGTTATCTAAGAATTTGTTTTCAGTGCTTGCTGCATACGATAAGAATGCTACAGTACATTCAGTTCAGTTGCTACATATTGCTGTTTTTTGAATAATGATGAGGTAGTACTACAAGGAAAGCGTCCAATCGGCGGATTACTATACAAGATAGAAATTCGAGCAAAAAACCTAAAAAAATAGTAGAGATCAATGCTACTATGGATTCTCACGATAGATGGGGTCACCAAGACAGACGTCACGTAAAGGCCAAGCTACAAAAGAAAATGAGAATAAATGTGACGCTGGAGAAGCATTTATGTGAGCCATGCATCTACGAAAAAGCACACAAGTTACCTTCTGGGAACAGTGAAAAAGCAAGTAAGCCAGGAGAACTGGTTTCAGATGATGTTTGTCGACCTTTTGATGAGTTTTTTCAAAAGAAAAGGTATGTGGAAATTTTCAAAGATAGCTTTACTAAATCTCGTCGCTGTTATCTCTCGAAAGAGAAGTCAGAAACAAAGCTCTATTTAAGAGACTTTCTTCAGCATGCCAAAGTAATGGGGCACACTGTAAAAGAGTATGTAAGTGAGCTAGATTAAAAAAAAATTAAAGAAGGTATTATACAAAGTCTGACAGCGCCATACATACCGGAACAAAATGGCGATAGCGCAAGAGAATTTAGAACTTGCATTAAAATGGCCAGATTATTCGAAGAGTGAGGCAGATTTTCCAGCAATAATGTGTGGCGCTGCTACATATATTTTAAATAGAACTGGAAAATCGTCTGTAGAAGGCGCAAGCCCCTACAAATAGTGAATGAGCAAGACGCCTAGAATATTGGGTCTGCCTGTTATGCTCACATTCCAGCACAGAGATGCCGGAAAATGGACAAGAAAGCCATTAAGGGTTACCTAGTTGGTTGGCGATGAAACATACAGAATCTAGATAAAAGAAGAAAATAGGGTGGTTCGCTGCAGAGACGTCACATTCAACGAAATGCCAGGTCAGTGCGACGAACGCGTAAAATTACCAATAAGAGATATACAGCGTCCAAATGAGGGAAAATAAAGTGAGGACGAGAAACAAGCCAGGTTTATTCAGTAAAAGAAGAAATCACAGAGTCAGAAGGAGAAGTTTCAGACTGTGAAAAACCTGAGGAAGATGGAGAAAAATCTCTTCAGACGCTCTCCAAAAATTTAAGAGACCGCTCAAATTTGAAGAAGACAAAGAGGTATGAAGACTGCATAATGACTGAAACAGACACTCCAGATGAGGAGGCAGTCAATGAGAAAAACAGTCACCATTGGAAGAAAGCCATGAATCAAGAGAATAGAATCACTACAAGAAAATGATATGTGGGAGCTGGTCACTTCACCAAAAGGAGCTAAAGCCATTCCTTGCAAGTGAATTTATAGAGTAAAGATCCATCTAGATTGACAAGTATAAAACCAAAAGGTTTCAACCAGTGACAAGGAGTTACTTTCATACATTGAGTCAGTTGCAAAATTGAGCACAATGCTCAGTACCGCTGCAAAAAAAATATGAACTTACTTCAGTTTCAAGTCTCAACTGCATTTTTATATAGTGATTTAGATGAGACCATCTATATGCAACAAGGATACAAAGATAATTTTGAGAGGGTGTGTAGACTGAACCACAGTCTTTAAGGGTCAAAGCTAGCCCCAAGATGTTAAACCAAAAGCTTCAGCACATTCCTTCAGCAAGCCAGTTTTGAGATTGTTGATCCATGCTTGTACATTAGGTAGACAGGAAAAGCAAAGATAATAGTTTTACTTTACGTTGATGACAGGCTAGTAATGTCCACTCAGCACGAAGGTGGGAAGTTTATGAAGGAGTTAGAAGGAGAATTTAAACTCATAGCAAAACCAGCATCTTATTTTCTTGAAAATTGAACGTTTAGAAAACGGATCAATAAAATTAAATCAGCAGGCTTACGCCAGAAAAACTTTAGATCGATTTGGTTTTCAAGCCTGTAAGTCGGTTTCAACTTCAATGACTAAAGAGACTGTAGAAAAAAACAAGGAAAGTCTGTCCTTACCGTCAAGCAGTTAATGTATCTGATGATTAGTATAAGATCTGATCTGGTTTTCAGTGAAAGTTTTGTCTCGAGATCTCCGGACTGCCCGAGTTCGGAAGACGTCAGTAGATTGAAAAGAGTTTTAAGATACACCATAGGCATCACTGACCTAGGGATTACCTATAGACCAAATGGAAACAGTAATTTTGAATGTTTCAGCAATGCAGACTTTGGAGGTTGTAAGAAGACTGGCAGGTCTACGTACATCGGGGGTAGCAGTGATCCATGAGTGTTACCTCCACCGCTGAAGCAGAGAAGAAGTAATCTGCTTGACCAGACTTTTCAAGAGTATGGGAAGGTCTCAACTAACAGTTGTACTTCAAGTAGACAACCTGGCGACAATGAGGTTCAGTCGGAAGCCAGAATTCCATCGCCGAACGAAACACATTAAGATAAAGTACTTCTTTATTAGAGAAAAAGTGATGGAAGGACAAATGGACCGTTAAGTATTAAAATAAGTCTCCCTATGAGCTTTGGTCTGTTTACTCCGCTCATCTGCCTAAAGCTAAAAGAAAAAAGATGGATACCGAATCTGGTATCAAGAGTGAAACATAATCATCAGAGGTTGTGACGTGACCGTAAAATCTAAATTTACCCGAGGAAGAAGATGCATTAGGTCCAGAAGGAATGCACGGGAATCCAAATGAATTTAATAAAGATGCAGTAGATTCAGATATCGAAATTCAAAAGGATTATAATGAAACCTTAAGTGACAAAGTATCTCTTTGAGATAAAAGTAAATTAAAGCGTCCTCAAGGGTATGATAACTTTGTTATGTGCACCGATGCACTTCTAAACGATTTCATTGTACCATCATCTCATACTAAAGCTGTACAAAATGAAAATAGTTTTGAATAGAGAAAAGCAATGGACATGGAAATTCAATCATTGATGAAACATCAAGTGTTGAATCTAGAAAAATTACCACCTAACAAAAAGGACTTATTGAAATTAATAGCATCTGAAATCCAAAAATTGCTTTTTCTGCCAAACCGGTAAAATAAGCGTTGCTAGGTTTTGACGGAGGGCGGCAGATTTCATCGTGATATTTACAGCAGCAATTAAAAAAAATTATGCTCCCAAAGAGCATTGTTACACAAGATTAAACTTTCAACGTTAGTGAAAATTGTAAATTACTTTAAAACTTGGTCTATACCACACTTCAGTTATGTTGTTTTAGCCAACTTGGAAATGTGTTTATCTCCCATTTAGGAATGTAATATATTAATGACATTTCAATCAAATTATCTCAAACAATTTAATGAATGAAAGCACACGACAGATACCGACTCTCTGGAGAATCCGAAACCTTACTCGAAATCCACTTTCCCAATAAAATCGTTATCTCAGCTTTAACTTTTATCCCCGTTGTACAATTAACTAATCAATCGAATAATATACAAAACCAAAAGCCCACGAAACAAAAAATAATATTACTGTGTACCTCTCTTTGTATTTGGGAATACTCAACTTATAAAATTGAATATACCACCACTGTGTAAGTCGTAGGTATTTAACAAAATGTCCGTTTCGTATTAGTAGTAAAAACCGAGTTGTTCTCTAGAAACACAATTTTTTAATGTCGAGTCCAGTCAGAAAATTTTGTCCCTAATTATACCACACAAAACTACCCTTATGCGACAAATAATATTTGGAAACTCATGCCGGCGGGTCCTTTTATCTCATCAAGCAGCATTAGGTTTTTGTCCCACAACACAATTACGGCATCGTGTTAAAATTATAATGTGGCTTAAACTAATCCAACAAACTTGCCTAGAGTTTGTCAAAAGCTATACATTTTACAAGACGGGCTCTCTCGACATAGACTAGATTAACTTGTAGTAACAAGCCGCTTACAAACGATTATGGATGTAAAATGGTGAACGCATAGATAAAACCAATTAATACCTATATACCGCAGTATTAGTCCGCCCAACGATTAGTTAATAAATTAGAGTGTAACAGGTGGACGACAGGGGTCCGTGAATATGTATGCATTTTCTACGTAAAACCGACCTTTTCGCCCACGATCCCATAGACCACAACTGAAAATTTCTACAGCGAACAATCCATTTTAAAACCAAACCAGAAAGAGCATTCCAGTACGGTTTTAGAATTTGCTCTTGTTGAACTTCAGGGACGAATTTAGGTTCTTCTATTACCTTACTTGATGTATGTGAACCATAAATTAACGAAATCTCGTTTTAACAACCAAGTGGATTATTTAAATTTATTTCATTTAAACAATTTAGGAGAAAATTCGCTACTTTTTCTGTCGTGAATTAACCGATATTATACAGTTTAATGGAGTGAATATCATTAAAACGTGAAATTCAAACAATAAATATATTCAGCAACTTAAATATCACCTTATTTTCTTTTAATATTAATATTTTGTTAAGGTTTGTAACTGAGAATGTTCTCGATTTATAAATATTAATTATTCTCAACATAAATTTTCTTTTCGTCGTTAAGGTGACCCGAAAAGAATTATTTATATTTTCAATCAAATCTGGTAATATTATCTTTAATGCAATGCTTATGTTTATTGATTAGGTCGTATCAGATGACCAATATTAATGTTTTTTCATACGCTACCTTATCCTCAATTGTCTCCTTTTAAAAATAGGTCCTTACAGCTCATCATGCGATTTTAATTAAAATAATTTGTTGAACGTTGTTTGAATTAGTTTTCCCTACTGCAAAAACTAGAAAGTGAAAAATAAAATATCTGACTGATAATTCGATGCGATGGTTTAGAATCAATAGCAACTATCTTGGTTACAGATACGTAAACCTAAACTATACTGGAAGTATGTCATTTTCTTCAAAAAGACTGCCCTAATTCTTTAACATCGATTGTAATTTTGATCTTTCTTGTTTTGTTACAAATGAATACCTACCCACTCAGGTTAGGTAAAGGTATAAAGGATGCTTTACGAATAAAGGAAACGTGAAAGGTTACGGTAACTTATTAATTTGCCAAAATATCAAAATACATTACCAAAAAAGGCAGAATATAAATAAAAAATCTTACAAATGTATTGTATCAATACTTTTTTTAACTGGAAATTTCCAGACAAATGGAATTTTCCACTTAATAACTATATATTTTCAGATGACAACTGGAATTAAAAATTTCCATGAACTGGAAAATTACATTTGGTATTTGAAAAATTTCAGTCAAAAAGAATTTTTCATTGGCCCGTCAGGGCTTTCGTACTTTCGTACGTAGCCATTTGGAATTTCAAGAAAAAGAAAAAAATACAAATTTCTAGTTTTCATGTGGACATTTCCGGTTGTCATCTGGATAGTTTTAGATAAAAAATTTGTCATTGGCCCTTCAGGACTTTCATATATAGCCTTTTGGAAATTTCAGGAAAACGAAAAACTAGAAATTTCCAGTTTTCATTTGTACATTTCCAGTTGCCATCTGGAAACCTCCAATTGTTATCTAGAGAATTTCAGTTATCATATGGAAATTTCCAGTTACCAATTGGATGGTTCCAGTTAAAAAAAATTTCATTGACCCCTAAGGCCTTTCGTACTTTCGTACCTACGCCACTTGGTAATCTCAGAGAAAAGAGAAAATACACATTTCTAGTTTTCATGTGGAAATTTTCAGATAACAAACTTTTCATTCGCCCTTGAGGGCTTTCCTACTTTCGTACATTTACATTTGAAAATTTCAGGAAAACGAGAAAATCCAAATTACCAGTTAAAAATAATTTATCATAAGACCTACGGGGTTTTCGTACTTTCGTACGTAGCCATTTTGAAATTTCAGGAAAACGAAAAAATAGAAATCTAGAGTTAAATAAATTTCTCATTGGCCCTACAGGGTTTTCGTACTTTCGTAATTTGAAAATTTCACGAAAAAAAAAATCTTAAGTTTTCATTTGTACATTTCCAGTTCTCATCTGGAAATTACCACTTAAAAAAAATTCATTGGCCTTTCGGGCTTTCATACTTTCTTACGTAGCAGCCATTTTAAAACTTTCAGATAAAAATATCTTTCATTGGCACTTCAGGGATTTCCTACAATCGTATATAGCCATTTACAAATTTCAGGAAAACCAAAAGACAGAAATTTCCAATTAAAAAGAATTTTACATTGGTCCGACGGGATCTTCGTACTTTCGTAGCCAATTGTAAATTTTAGGAAAACGAAAAACTAGAAATTTCCAGTTCTCATTTGCACATTTCCAATTGTAATCTGGAAATCTCCAATTGTTATCTGGAGAAATTCAGTTATCATATGGAGATTTCTAGTTACCAATTGCAAAGTTCCAGTTAAGAAAAATTTCATTCGCCCTTATTAGGACCTTTCGTCCTTTCGTGCGTATGCCATTTGGTAATCTCAGAGAAAATACAAAACACAAATTTCTAGTATTCTTGTAAATATGTGCAGTTTTCATTCGCAAATTTTCAGATAACAAACTTTTTATTCGCCCTTGAGGGTTTCGCTATTTTCGTATACTTACATTTGAAAATTTCAGGAAAATAAGAAAATCCAAATTACCAGTTAAAAAACATATATCATAGGCCCTACGGGGTTTTCAAACTTTCGTAGGTAGCCATTTTGAAATTTCAGGAAATCAAAAAAATAGAAATTTTCAAATAAAAAAATTTTCATTTCCCCCACGGGGTTTTCGTGGTTTCGTATGTAGCCATTTGGAAATTTCAGGAAAAAAATTGAAATTTCTAGGTTTCATTTGTACATTTTTAGTTGTCATCTGGAACTTTCCAGTTACAAAAAATTTTAATTGGCTTGTCAGGGCTTTCGTACGTAGCCATTTGAAAATTTCAAAAAACAAAATTAAAATTTCGAGTGTTAAAGATTTTTCATTGACCCTTCTGTGCTTTCGTACTTTCGTACATAGCCAATGAAAATCTCCACCTGTCATCTGAAAACTTTCAGATAAAAAATTCTTGTTGGCCTTTCTTACGTACTTTCGTACGTAGGCATTTGAAAATTTCAAGAAAGCGAAAAAACACAAATTCTCAGTTAAAAAGAATTTCTCATTGGCCCTACGGGGTTTTCGTACTTTCGTACGTACTCATTTAGAAATTGCAAGAGAAAGGATAATAGAAATTTTAATTTGGACATTTCCAGTCGTCATTCCGAAGTTTCAAGGTAAAAAGAATTTTCATTGGGTTGTTTGGAGTTGGGTACTTTCTCACGTCACCATCTGAAAATATCAGAAAAAAAATTTTCATTTTTCATTTGGACATTACCAGTTGTGATCTGGAAGTTTCCAGATGCCAGTTGAAAACCTCCAGATGAAAACTGGAAATCTTTTCAATTAGAAATTTCCAGTTGTCATCTAGGAATCTTCACTTGTCATCTGAAAATTTTCAGTTGTTCCCTGTCAGTCAAAAAGAATTTTTCAATGGCCCGTCAGGGTTTTCGTACTTTCGTACGTAGACAGCCATTTGGAAATTTTAGGAATTAAAATAGAAATTTCCAGTTTTCATTTGGACATTTCCAGTTGTCATCAGGCAGTTTCCAGTTAAGGAAAGTTTTTTATTGGCCCTTCGGGGCTTTCGTACTTTTGTACGTAGCCATTTGAAAATTTCAAGAAAAAGAAAAAATACAACTTTCTAGTTTCCTTGTGGACATTTCCAGTTGTCATCAAGAAATTCCCAATTGTCATCTGGATATTGGAAAGTTCTAAATAAAAAGAAATTTCATTGACCTTAGACGACATTCGTATTTTCGTACGTAGCCATCTACAAATTTCATGTGAACATTTCCGGTTGTTCTCGGGATGTTTTCAGATAAAAAAATTTTATTGACTTTTCAGGGCTTTTGTACTTTCGTACGTAACCAGTGGAAATTTCCACTTTTCATCCAGGAATTTTCAGTTAAAAAATCGTCTTCGTACGAAATAACCGACAAGACGACAACTGGAAATCTTCAAATGACAACTGAAAATTCCTATGTTTTTTTTCCTGAAATTTCCAATTGGCAACTGCAAATCTTCAGTTATCATCTGTCAGTTGGAAATTTCAACTTGTCACCTGGAAATTTCTAGTTGGCATCTCAAAATTTCCAGTTAACAAGCGGAAATCTCCTTTTCTTGTCATCTGGAAATTTTCAGTTAAAGAAGATTTTTCATTTCATTTCAACTAAGGATTTGGCCAAAATAGTCATAACTATAAGGTAAGAAGAACCGTTCTTGCTCATGGGAAAGGGGCCCATAAATTCTATACAGTAATACCCCAACTTACGCGAATTCGAAGTTACGCGGTTTTTAAATCTTCTCGTCGATTCGTCTTTTGTTGAAAGAAGGCCTCAGTTCAATTGAAAAAGTGTTACAAATTTTGGAAAACATAGACTCCAACGAGGAAATTTTTCTTCTAAATTATTGTTTTCTTTCGTCTCCGGTCCCAATTAAACATAATTTGTATGTATTTATATGCAAAATTCAATTTACGCGGTTATCGCTCGGTCCCACCTATCGCGTAAATGCGGGGTATTGCTGTACTAACCATTTGCCACGATCTATCAATTTCGGGACGGGTTCCCATCAGACCAACTGCTGACTTCTGTTCTGGGTTTTGTTGCGCACAAATTGTACACGATAGACTATATTGTGCCACATCATACCACATCTTGGGCCACGTATGTTTTTGGTGAAGTCTCCATTAGGTTTTATCTAAATATCCACACTTAGGATCATCATGATGATTTTTTAATTCTTAAGTAAGACCAATGTCCAATACATTTCTTCCTGGGAAAGTTCTGGAACATCATAACAAACTTACTCATATAATGGGCCATTGAGAAAACTTGTCAAGTCGATTAAAAACTCGTTCCTTCCTAAGTAAGTACCAAAGGTTGTTTGTCTTTGCAAAAGTAACAGGATCAGACGTTTGAGAAACCGGAAAGCCTTTTCATATTTGTCAGTCCAGACAAAATAAACATTTTTCTGGGTCAACTTGGACAAGGGTGCTATGATCTCTGAGAAATTGGGCATGAAACCAAGAGATGGACGTCATTCTATGGAATTCGAAGATGCAAGAACCCTTAAGAGTTCACAACATAACCTAGATAACGAAGTAAAAACCTACAGAAGTTACATTTTTCCTGGCTAATAGTCACTCTCGCAGATATCAAACGTTCGAGTACTTTGGTAGGAATTTCAGGGTGTCTTAAAATTGGACGTAATGATACATAGTTAATATCGTCTAGATATACAAAAACGCGAAGCTCTAAATCAGCACCAAGGACCTCATCTATCAAACGTAGCCTTTAGATGCCTTCAATATCGTATCAATGTGAGGGTTATTCTATTCATTTGTAACAGAAACCAACAAAGCAAAACTACAAGGCTTGTTCGACTATTTACATTACTAGAAATGCCAATTGAAGCAAGAGCATCTTCGAAAAGTAAACGAACGGTAAACAGTGTTTCCAGAAATGCCTCAGTTCGTCTAGATAAGGGAACATAATGTAGCTGTCAATATGCCTGAACAACTAATAAACAAATAATTATTTTGTCCAGTGGTTCTTTAATGGATCAAGAATCTTTGACGGTCATACTGAACTCTGTTGTCGGTAACCAACGTACAAATACGTCACTTGGTTAAATTCACATTCTTAGCCCATTAGCTTCGCTTCATGGAATACGAATACACAAAACCAATTTTTCGAGACGGCCAGTTTTCTGGTCAGTTAATTGTATTCTTTGAGGTAGCCTGTTGATAAACCAAGCAGCCTGATAACGACGCAAGATTCTGGATTGTTTTGCCCAGTATCTTTTATCAGACAATCAGTCTACGCAGTCGTATCCTTCAAATCAGTTAGGCAGGATGGTATAGCCCACCAAGTAATTTTATAGCTCGCAGAGCTAAGGATTGTCCTATCCAAAACCACCGTCTGCTACCCACAGACAAGTCAAATAGACCAGCCAAGTACATCCACTTTCTTCTCCATTCCTAATTTGCCTTTGCCAACTGCAGTTACTCCTGTAGTAACGTCAATGGTACCAAGTAGTGTAGCTACTGTCAAATTGCTCCATCTAAGTCTGTCACGTCATTAGCATGTCCTCAGTCTTAAATGCCAATATTTACTGATGGTTTTGTGAATAATAATAATTTTGGTAGTGTTAATTCAACGCCAATGCTGTACGTTGTATGTTTGAATGACAATATAACCACGACCTTACATATACCAATTAAAAAGTAATGCATTTAATTGTACTCCTTAGGAAAGTAATATCAGACATTAGAACGCTTTAAGAGGTAAAGCTAAACACTGCGTAGAATCTTTACTGATTTATTTAAATAACGTTAATAAAGTCTTCTCCCAGTTAATTACAGTTTTCTTTTGGTTGCCTTGATATCCTAATTAAAAGTTAAATTATGAAAATAATGGAAACTTTTCCCTACTATTCCTAAAAACAAGTTGGAACTTATTATTCCGTTAGTCATCAAAAGAAAGAATCTGACGACTTTCCTTCAAACACCTAACTCAGTGCAGTATTTAATTAATCAAACCCTATTTGAAGAAATTTTAAACAGTTCTCAGTTAGAACAATTTGAAGGTACAGTCAATTGAGTCTTAATTCCTCCAATAGAAAAGACGGCTGGTACAAAACGTCTTTTGATACAACGTGATGAAGAGAGCAATAATACAATTAGTAAAGTAACTTTAAAGAGCATGATTCGTGATAAAGGTCACCGCGTTGTAAACTGTTCAATCTTCAAGAATCTGTCAGTAACTGACCGACGAAAAATAATTAAAGCAAAAAAACTATGTTTTCCTTGTTTCTGGTCGATTGTTACTCATACCATTAAGTTTTGCAAAAGGAAAGGAGAATGTGGTAAAGATGGTTGTGTTAAGAAGTTAATGATCTAACTTGCTAACATGCAGTAAAATCACCGTCTCAAGTGTTAAATTGTCGATCATATACTAGTGATTTACTATTTAGTTATTCTGGTAAGACTTTATGATTCTTTTGGTAATACATACAATCGATACTTTCGCGCTTTTTGATGAACGATCTTCCGTAACATTGATAGATCTCAATTTAGGCAAAAGATTACAATTAGATGGCAGGCACGAAAAAAACTTTAGATCTTCAAATTAGTGGAATCAATGAAAACCCAAAACTTTACAATTTATTAGTTGGCGCAAGAACAATTAGGAATCTTGACTTGACCTAATGAACTACTTGCTATTCAAACCAAGTTGGGATGGTTAATTTATGGTAATTCTGCTGATAAAATGTTGAGCTAACGAGCCCGTGTGATATTATAAAAAGGTTCATGCTAGATCACGTAAACAGAAACGAAGAGGATGGAGTGAATTCTTTTCAAAGCTCGAGCGAGACTCGAGAAAAATCTTTCAGTTGTGAATCAAACTATTGAAAGCAAAGAAGTAGTACTGGCAAGCGACAAAAAGCAATGGTAATTTTCAAATGGGGTTTCATTGGAAATCAGCAGAGTCTTGATTCGGCCTTGATTTTAAAAAGCGTAGAACAAAATTCTAATCAAGATTCATGCTACAATGAACGGAATTTCATTAAATTCCTTCCCCTTAAAAGGTCCTGAACCAATTCTTGCTGATGATTTTGTATTGGTTTTGAAAGTTTTTCTCATCTGTAGCATATTTCAGATGGTATAAAATAATTAGATTGATATTGTTTTTATTTCTTTCACGCTGTATATACAACAAACTGAACCTTGAAATGCTGATCTTGCTTGCTGTAATGAAACCAGTGCCTTAGACAATTTAAATGTCAAAGTTAGTAAAAAGTATTTTATTATCAGTTCAAGGACGATATTAAGTCGAATCAAATTTGATCGACAAAACCGAAAACTATTTTAGGACAAAGAATTTTTAACATCTTACAGATTTGAACACTAAAAAGATTGCAAGCTTTCTTAACCACTACAAGAATAGTTCAGTGGTCATCCATTCTGGTAAGATTAAAAAAAATATTGCTTCTATCAAATCGATACCATTTTAAGTACTTATTAGTTCACCTCAATGCTCAGAAGATTTTTTTAAAAGAATGTTTTCAAATTCTAAAGATTATATTCGTAACTTTACTTTTACAGTATCTGCAAGTTTCAGATCTAAATATTTTAAAAGTAGAATCAGTCAATGAGCAATCTCATATGTAAAGCTCCTTTGATGTACTATTGCTATTCAATTCAGTTAGCTGACAGTAAAATGCATTGAAATACCCAACAAGAGATTTAAAATGCTATTTAAAATGAAATCCACTCGTGTTGGCATCATTTTTGCTAGTTATGCTGATAATTGGGGATATTTACAAAGAATTCTAAAGAGTGCCATTTTTGAAGTTATAGCAAAAATTCTATTACACATTGAACGCAAAAACGCACTACGGCACTGTAATTTTAACGAACAGCCCCTAGTAAAGCTAATAAACTATGTATTTCTCATGAAATGTTAATCCTGATGTAAATAATACTTTAAAACGTCTTACTTTTCATTTATCCTGTTTTACTATATGAACTAAAATATTAATTCTGCCTGATTAATGTACATTTAAATACAGAAGAGAAAAACTTCCAGTATCTACCTCCTATTGATCTGCTAGCTAAATAAAAACAGATAAAGAATTTATATCAAAACAAGCTGTTCCGGCATTCGGAAGCGAATATACCTTCACTCCAGGTGTTCAGTTAATAATAACGGATTTACCCTGCTTTATTGAAGCATACAATGTTAACAGCTGTTAACTCAGATATTCTCAATAATTCTATGGATGGTTACGTTTTTATATTTAAAATACGTGAAGTGTAAATTATGCAAACTGCTGTAGGTTATTGATATCCAATCAATAATTACAAAAAATGCCAATGTTTGGTTTCATAAACGAAAAGTACAATTCTAATTATAACACAAAATGTTTCAATGATTATAAACGGGATTGAATGAGGTTATTTGTAGAAATTACTAATAAGGGAAATTGTACAGAACGCTTATCTCTACTATTAATAAAAAAATTCTTTTAGTTTTGCTTTTTACAAGAGAAGTTCTCATTTCTGCACTTAAAATAACTAAAGACGGATTTAAAACCATGTGGGAATTCTATCTATTAAACGTGGAGAAAAATATTATAGCGTCTTGCTCAAAACTACATGAACAATTATAGGAATAAGAGAGATAATAAAGTTGGCTGTATGCTGACGAAATAATCGAACTGACTGTGAATATCTTTAACTTAGCAATCTTTGGATTTTTGGATTCAGTCTCACAAGATAAACGTATAAACCATTTACAGCTTTACTTCTCCTGCACAGAAGAGTACGAAACTTTCATCAGAAGAATAGGATTTTATGAACTGATTAGGAATGCTCATTGAAAGTCAAAAAGTATTATATCACCATGGAGCCTCTTCAGATGATATCCAGAAATCCAGCAAACTGTCAATTCTACAGAAGAATTCTAATTACATTTTAGATAGTGGAAATGTTTGCTTATCAGATTCTTGAGAAGATTAGACTAGAAAATAGCCAACTGCATGAATAAATTCTGATGCTTATTGATACGTCATCATCAAATAGTGACCTGCAACGCGTGTGGTAACTATAGATCCTTTCATTAATTGTGGAGTTGACTATGCAGACCCCATTCTAATAAAAAATCGTTCTAGATCTGTTGGTTTGCTTCGTCATCAATTTGAAGGTAATCAGCGATATAATAACTATAGCCTTTCTGATTATACGAAACGGTTTAACACATGACGTGGTATCAACCGTATATTCGGATAATAGAAAAAACTTCATAGAGCCTCAAAGCGAGTTACAAGAATTCAAAAATTGTATAATCAATAAATTTGATCACACAGATATCAATTGGAAGTCACCCCATTCGGTAGGAATATTAAATCAGTCAAGGCACACATTCGTAAAATTATTGGGATCGCTCTGTTAATATCACTTTATTGACAGGTTTACAGGTCTGATACAGCTCAAGGCCGCTTTGCCCTTTTTTGTAGGATCCAACCGATCCTAACTCGCTAACACTGAGGCATTTCTTAATTGCAAAAATCTTTGAATCTCTTACCAAACAAAGAATATTCCTTTGGTGCTTCTATCGGTCACCAAACAGCTTCTAGTAAAGATCAAGTGAGATGTCTAGCTGAAGGACTCGAGTATTTAGAGGTACGAGAATTCCGATTAACCCAGAAAAAAGTGTTTCTCATCCTTCGAATGATGAGACAAAAACAGTTGGTAAAGACCTAAGAAAACCGAAAGGTATATCAAGAACAAGAATAGCAGGTCCTAATAAAGAAGCCACCGCGGAAACAAAATAATTGGATTAAAAAACGAAAAGATAGTTGATATGCAAAACAGATTTAACATTAGCCGACCAACCTGACAAGTCTCCTAGAACAAAGAGCCCAAAGGAAACTATAAAACAGAATAAACATCAAAAAAACTGAACTTACTGCTATTGTGTCACAGGTCTTAATTAAATACACTTCTACCTGATATATGTAGCTTTGCAATGACATCTCCCGCCTTATCTTTGCACCTCGAGTTGCCACTGACTGTATAGAGACAAATTAGCAAGCCATTCCTATTTCGAGATCCTTGTTGTTCTTTCTGAATTTTTTGGTAATCTTAGATTATCTTTAAAAAATACTTTATGAACACTAAGACAAGCCGGACAATGACACCCTGATACAAAAATTAACAAGAAAGGAAGCCAGCCAGGTTCATTGAAATAAAAACGAGAAAACCCTGATAACTGTACAGGACTCAGAAAAATTAAAAACAAGATGATAGAATTACCAGAAAAACCGCAAAGCAATTCTTTTTCGATGATCTGTTAAATAACTGCCAATTCCTTGGCTACTTCCCTGACACCCCAAAAGAAGCACATTAGTCACGATAATCTCACACTATTGCTTAAACTGGAGAAAGTAGCTGAAAGGGCAAGGACGAACGCTACAAGCTGAAAGACCCGACAACACCGTACACCACCCTTTTCTCATTTTAATTTTCATCCAGCGGCTTTTGCAAACGTATGGAACTCAGCAATACAATCCAAGTTTTATAAACTGTACCTTTTTACAACTAATTGTGAAGTCTCCAAGACAGTCATCAAAGGGTACCCGTGAGGTCCATCTTCCGTCCCATTCTCTAGAATCTGAGCATGGATACTTCCTTAGAAGCCCGACCAAGGTCAAAAATGCCTATGCAGACAATGTAGCCAACTGATGGAAACCGCCAATTGAAAAAAGCTAGAGCGCCACATAAGTGCGAAAGCAATTCCAAAATCTAGACATTTCTACAAACAAGACAGTGTACATGCTAAACTGAAATCCTGATTTCATAAAGAAAATATCTCCAGGATCACCAATGTAAAATACCGTGACATCCACCTCGACAACCCATAAACAACAGGCCAAGCAGAAAGTGGCCAAAACTTTGGTAGCAACCTGACGTTAGCTCCAAAGGTCTATACGGCGCGTGGAAATCAGTACCTGCCGAAGCTGTCGGGGTTCTCGCTGGTCAACCCGCACTTCGTTTGGTGCTGGAGGAAACATCCGTCCTTTCCAAAGTATAAAAAGAAGACCAGAGAGGAGTTGAAGTTACCAACGGAGCAGATCACTCAGATAAAAAGGTTCACCGATAAATCATCAGGAGCCTCACCTTCTTCCTTCAGAAGTGGCAAGAGGAACGGAATGCAAACAAAGACCAGTTACCTGTACCTTTCCTCAGTTCGATACACAGGGGCACATCAACCACACACACTAGACAGACTAGAAATCGAATTGACAAGTTACACTCTCCTACATGCACGACTTTACGAGTGCTTCGCTCACGTTCCACAGCAGGGCATCCTATTAGACTCAATTCGAGATCGGCCGCCTACATGCACGAAGTGCACCTCATCGATTTTTTGAAACTTGTTAGTATGGGTCAAAACATTAGACACATATTTTTGGTATCGGAGAAGGTCGACGTTAAGGGGGTGAAAGGCACCCTCGAGAATCCGGTCACTCTCATTTATAAAGCGCTGTAACTCTCAAATAGTAGTAGATGTATGTTTATCTCCGTTTTTAATGTAGAATATGATGCAGATCGTAGCCGAACGGCCCTACAGAAAAGTCCGCAGAACCGAGAAGTCAAAAAGGCCCGACAGCCCAAACGGTCCAAACGGCCCGAACCACCCGACAGACCCGCATGGTCCGAGACATATAAAAAGCGCAATAAACTCGAGAAGTCTGAAAGGCCGAGAAGTCCAAATAGCTCGACAAGCCTTAACAGGGAGAGATTCAAACGGCCCGATAAACCCGAAGGGCCAAGAAGTCGAACAGGCCAAGAAGTCGAACAGGCCCGGCAGGCGCCGCTGCCCGTCAGGTCCGAAAAATCCAACGGTCCGATAAACCCGAAAGGCAGAGAAGTCCAAAAAAGCTTGACAGTCCCGAACGGCCGGACAAGATTGAAAGACCCGATTGACCGGACGTGGTCCCGAAAGTTTTAAACTGAGGCCCGATCCGACACGAGCTCGAGCTTAGATGCAGGCCGCGTAAAAGCCCAACTAGAAAACACGGCGCGTGCAGGCCTCTATCCCGATGCTCATCTTTCCTATACATTGATAGACACTCACATACAACAGTGCGATGATTTAGAAAAGTGTCATTATTAACGTACATGTACAGTCTGCGACATTAGTAATGAGACTCGAGAATGGATTTAAACACAACACAAACTTGAGAGAACAAGGTTTCATGCCAATAATACGTACGCATTTATCTGCCCATCGATCGGTAGCCTAGAACCCCAATTCAAGATCGGCCTCCTACATGCACGAAGTGTACCTCATCGATTTTTCTGAAACTTGCTAGTATAGGTCAAAACATTAGACACATATTTTTGGTATCGGCAAAGCTCGACGTTAAGGGGGTGAAAGGTATCCTCGAAAATTCGGTCAATCTCATTTATAAAGCTCTGTAACTCTCAAATAGTAGTAGATGTATGTTTATTTCCGTTTTTAATGTAGAATATGATGCAGATCGCAGCCTAACGGTCCTACAGGAAAGCCCAAAGGGCTTAGAAATCCAATAGGCCCGACGGCCGAAACGATCCAAAAGGCCCAAACAGCTCTACAGACTCGTATGGCCTGACAGGTCCAAAAGATCCAAAGGGCACGACAGGCCCGAACAGCCAAACAGAACCAATAAGTCCAAAAAGCTCGACAGAACCGTATGGCCCGACAAACCCGACAGATTTGACAGGCTGTGACACTTTTTTAAATGTCAATGGAAATTACGCGTAGATCTACCTTTTTTTTTGTAAACTCAATAGATTTCTGGGGGATTTTAAGCATTAAATTTATATTTCGTTTTGGCATTTCATACAAATTCATTATTTTATTTCATCGTAAAATGTATTCAACAAATTGTTTTATGTTTCTTTCATTGTTGATAAGATCATTTCTTTGCCGTGAGAATGTTTTAGTCAGGGTTCATCTATGTAATCCGATAAGTAATTTTAGTGTTGGAACGTGCTTTATTCTAGTTTGTAATTGTTTACGGATCCGTAGTATATTTTTCTGTTAGTGTCGATTCGGGGAAATTTGTGTTTATATTCAGATTCTGTCGCCAGAAAGAAATGCTTGCGGTGTGTCTGGATAAAAGACCGTTTTAAATTAGAAACATAACATTTGTACTTTTCCATTTTTAATTTACCGTTTGTGTTTTGTTCCATGGTACAGTGTACCTCTGGCTTGTGGATTTTTCTTGTGAGACGCTTTGCGTCAGGAAATTTTAAGTTTGATCCAGAGAGTCGAATCTGACCTGTCGACGAGGCTGGTGGTCCCTCCGGGGGTCAGTCGTGACCTGTCCACGATTCTGCCTTTACCTTTTTAATGTGTTGGACGCGGACGTGTTGATTACAATATTAAGTTGCTGTGAGTTATTTTTGCGGTTGCACTTGGTGGCATTTTCTTTGTGAATCCTGAAAGTAGGCTTCCTGAGGCGTTAAATATGTGGCCTTACTAGGCGGATTTTAAAGTGAACTTATAAGCAGAAGGGTTAAACCTATTAACTTTGTAGTTTTTGTGCCAAAAGGTGAATAACGCACCACAGTCAGTCCTCTGTTGAGGGATCGCGCAAAGTAAGACAGTTCCGCTGTTCGGGATTCGAACTCATTCAGTACCGATATCTTTTTTGTTTGTTGTTTGAACAATTACCTTGGAAACTGTTGTTATATGTTGTGTAAGAGAACCCTGTTTTGTGTTGTTGCCTTTAAAATAAAGAACCGTTACAGTGAACACTAAAGACCTAGTTTCAATTAGCTAAGTACCTCTTTTTTTAAAGACGTTTGAACTCATTAGTAATGTTTGGAACTTGAGCTACGGGAGTGAACATCTTCCGCCATCCGTAACGAGCCTTAGGATTCTTTTCCAGCTTTTTCCCGTTACAAGACTCCAACAGCTCGACAAAACCGAACGACCCGATTGACCGGATGTAGGCTCGAAAAACCCGATACATTTCTAATCTGAAGCCCGATCCGACACGAACCCGAGGCCGCATAAAGGCCCGACTAGAAAACACGGCCCGCGCAGACCTGTATGCTGGTGCCCATCTTTCCTATAGAACTATAGACACAAATACACACACAACAACAGTGTGTTGATTTAGAAAACTGTCATTAACTTATACTTCTTATACAAATAGTACAAAGAGGTTTTTCGTCTAAGTTCACCCTCAATCCTCACATCTCTAAAGCCACCCTTTTCCATGCTTTTATATGTTCACACACAGTAGTGCGTTGATGTATAAAACTGTCATTAACTTAAATTTCTTATTTGCTGGAATAACACAGGTTCATATATTTTACAACTGGATTATCAGAACTAACGTGTTTTGATATTTAGCAGACGACTTCTAAATACCGCAAGAAATAATCAAAAGCTACTATCTGCATTAAAAACGGAAATACAAAAGTCGAAAGGCAAATGTTAGAAAAATCTGTTTTCGTCAAACGAACACAAATTTCAAAATAACAAAGAACACCAAACTCTTAAAGTTATATAGTAAGTGACCTCAAGAAAAACCAGTACAGTAATAAAACTTCATCTCTATTCTTCCCACTTAATACTCTCACTGGAAAGAAATTATAATTAATTAAAAAATATAATTTCTTCAATCTATGAATCTATAAGCATATTCACAGGATAGGAATCTCATTTTGAGAACAATCCTGTTGTAAATATAAAGAAGAATGATGAATCAATAAAAAACTAGTTACTTAACTTATTTTTTTTTTTATTGTCTTAGTATTACAATCTGGTCAATTATGACCAATGAGCAATTTTATTCTAACCTAGCTTACTATTTGAAAAAACTTAAATTAAGGTATACTCATCAGTGTCCACCTGACGTGTACACTACCGTACCATTCTCTGCTTTTCACTGACTCTAACACTAATTCAAATTAGCTCAAAAGGTTTAAGTCTTTTGAGCCTTCTCACTAGTTGCGTGTTGTCAAGGAGGTGGATGGCTTCAACATTCACGTGCTGATGAAGTCTTTCTTCATGTTGTCTGGCAAATCTTGTGATAATTTCATCCACAGTCTCCATTTCCAGGTCTCGATGGAGGTCGCTGTTTCTAGAGTACCAAGGTGCATTTACCATACTTCTCAATACTTTATTTTGGACTCGTTGTATAATTGTTTTATTACTTTGTTTGGTACAGCCCCAGAGCTGAATTCCGTAAGTCCAAACTGGTCTAAGTATTTGTTTGTATAACAAAATTTTATTATGCAGAGACAGAGTGGAATTCCTACCAATCGGCCAGTACATTTTTCTGTATTTTAGGTTTAGCTCTTCTTTTTTCTTTTTGACATGAGGCTTCCATCGCAGTTTTGCGTCTAGGGTCATGCCCAGATACTTAGCTTGGTTTGAGTAGGGTATTTGTTGACCATTAATGTTTACTGGTATTGGTTCTATTTTTTTGTTTGTAAAATCTACATGTACTGACTTACTTTCATTCAGCTTGATTTTCCATGTTTTTGTCCATTTCTGTATTTCTTGAATAGCGGTTTGTAGTTTTTCAGTTGATTCTTCATTATTATTTCCAATTGCCATTATAGCAGTGTCATCCGCAAATGTGGCTATTGTGTTATTTTCTGGTTGTAGAATGTCACAAGTATATAGCAGGTATAGAACCGGACCTAGGACACTTCCTTGTGGCACTCCCGCTTGAATTTCTTTCAGTTCAGAATAGGCATCTTCCTGCTTTATTCTGAAGAATCTATCGGATATATATGAATGTAATATTTCTACGTACTGTTCTGGGAAATATGAGTTTAACTTGTGTATTAGCCCTTTGGGCCAAACTTTGTCAAATGCCTGGGCCACATCCAAAAAGACTGTAGAACAAACTTTTTTTTCTTCGAGGCTCTTCTCAATAATACTTGTTATTCTGTGGATTTGGTCAACCGTGGAATGCTTGTTTCTGAATCCAAATTGATGTGTTGGTATTAATTTTTGTCTCTCAATAACAGGTTTCAACCTTTTGAGTAGTAATTTTTCAAATAATCTTGAAATTACTGGTAATAAGGAAATAGGCCTGTATGATGTCACTTCGTGTGGTTGCTTGCCAGGTTTTGGTATTATAATCACTTCCGCGATTTTCCACAAACTTGGCACATATCGCAGTCGGAAGGATGCATTTATTAAGTTTGTTAATTTTACTATGGCTTTCTTAGGCAGATTTATGAGTATTTTCCCAGTTATTAAATCGAACCCTGGAGATTTTTTTGGATTGATATTATTTTTAATTTCATTGATTATTTCTTTTGGAGAGGTGAGTCGTATACTTTCTTTCTCTTGTATTGAATTTTCTGTTGTTAATTCTTCTGCTAATTCTTCGCTGTCTTGAAAGATTTTTTCTAGATGATTTCCAAACAATTCTGCTTTTTGTTGATTACTCCGTGCCCACTTTCCATTTCCCATTCTTAATGGCGGGATTTGCAGGATCGGTCTTTTTAATCTCTTTGTTGCTTTCCAAAGAGAATAGTCTGTACAACCATCGTTGGTAAGTTCTTTCAGATATGTGTTAATAGTGTCATTTTTTAGCAGTTTTATTTCTCTTTTCAATTGTTGACTAAGATTATTTAACTTTGTTTTATCTTGGGGTGATCTTGTTTGTTGCCACCTTCGTCTTTGTTTTCTTTTTTCGGTTATTATTTGTCTAATTTCTTTTGGGTAGTTATTTCCTGCAGTTCTTTTTCTAAGTGTAGGAGTATTTTCCCAAGCTGCCTGCTGTATATTTCTTACAAACAATTCCACGTCTTCATCAAGTTGTTGCTCATTTTTTAATGGTACAGAAAGATTAATATTTTCTTCGAGACTCATCTTAAAGCTTTTCCAGTCAGTGTGCTTGTTTACTAACATCGGGCAAGCTTCTTTCTCTATTACAGTTTGACTTAATGTTAAGATAATTGGTGAATGGTCTCAATTCCTATCCCAACCTTCTTTTATTTGTATGTAATTTGCAGGAATGTTCTTTACAATATAGAAATCTATCAAATCTGGTATTTTATTGTAGTCCGTCGGCCAGTATGTTGGCTTTCCAGTAGACATCACTTCGCATTTATACTCTTTTATAGCTTCATAAAGTTCTTTGCCTTTGGTCGTAGTCAATCTTGATCCCCAAGATATACGTTTAGCATAGAAAGAATTGACATCTGTCTCATAAGTGAAACACATTTCACAAAACAAACACATATCAAATTTAAAGGTTATAAGGTCTACGACACCATATATCCAGAAAACACTGCTAAAGGGGGTAGTGCAATAATAATCAAAGAAAACATCCTACATTATGAAGAAATTGGAAACGAAACAGAAGAAATACAAGCTACTGCAGTCAATGTAAGAACGAAAAACTATCAAATAACAGTAGTGGCAGTTTACTGTCCACCAAAACATGCACTAAAACGAAACCAATATCTTGATTTTCTAAATAGACAAGGTAATAGATTTATTATTGGAGGGGATTTCAATGCTAAACAATGCTAAACTTAACTTATTGATAAAATAAAAAATTGTAAGTTATCAGAAAATAATATTCCTGGAAAGGCCTACACGCAGGACAAACATAACAAGTTAGACGATAAAAAAATCGAAAAGATAAATTAACTTGAAAAAAGTTTTCAGAAATTAAAAGTTGAAGAGAAAACCTAAAATACCGAAAACTATTGAATAAGGCGTCACATCATTTAAACTTTGTCAAGTACTATAATAATATAGGCAGGGAAAAGTTTGAAAAATGACAAAGAAATTCTGGAAAAAATAAACTGAAAGGAAAACGAAACAATGCCTTTGTAATATTTAGCAATATTTCATTTATTAGTCTTTGTTTAGGGTTAATAAACAATTATTTAAAGAAAAAATAATTCCCGCTACTCTTGATTTTTTTATGCAAATTTAACAAGGTTTGCTTTAACAAATGTTTTTTTTGTTCGTGTGCTACACAAAAAAAATGAGGCTACATACACAAAAGAATTTAAATTCATTTTAAACTTAACTTGCATGTATGAAAGCATAAAATTACAGAGATTTTTTGGTGTCTACAATTGTGAGGCTTAACCCTTTTAGCCTACACTGTTGTTAAATTACCAGGCACACATTCCAAGCTTAAATTGGATAAACCACTAAATTCTTAGGATTTCATTTACATGTATGACATACATACAATTAAGGGGATACGTTGAAATTACCGACGTTAAACATGTAAAAGAGAAGGAAACGACAAAGTCGATACCGAAATGAAATGAAAGATGCAAATATACAAAAACATAAATATAAATTGGTTGCGTTTTTAGGGTGGAATTTAGCAAACATTCAATAAAATGTAATTTTACAACAGAATAAGACCTAATATCGTCGAGATTCTCAAACAATTTCCAATTTCCCCCCGAAACCCATGCTTGTAATGCTGTCGACTAGGCTCCAAATGAAATTAGAATCGAACATATTTCCGAGTAGTCCCTAAGCACTAAACCAAAACCAACCGGATCAATATCAGTTATCGAACAAACTGACACACAGTGAGTGAACAAACAGATTCTCTCTTGATATTTATAGTATAAGCACGTACTATTTTGTTCTATTATATCAAACAGTTTGAAACTTTAACGGTTTAACATTTGGATCTTATATATCGTATATGGGAAATGGGAGAATGTGGAAATACAAGAACGACAATGAAATCTGACGCGCTTAATACAGACGGTTCAGAAGATTTGTTTTGATTAGGGAAGGCATGGATTTTTAAGAGATTGATCCAGAACGGCAGAAGTGTTTATCGGCGGATTGAAATCGTTATTGTGAAAGTTATATCTCTGATGTAACATAAAAGCTGAGGAAACTGAATATTTCTTGGTAATGTTCACAGCTTTACTAACGTTCAAAAATATCTTCTAACAAAAGGGAAAAAAACATTTCCACATTCAAACACCAAAGATAGGAAATTGAAAAAACTTTTAGACAATCAAAGGATCTTTTTACGTCAAAGTTTCACATAACAGTAATAAAATAGCAAAATGGATTAAATGTTTTCAATTAACGAGCGAATCTACTAGTAAAATACCATTCAAGAGAAGAGAAATGTCTATAGATATTCCTATATAATCCTAGTTACACTGAATTGATTGCGCTTCGCAATCTGAACTCTATTTAAGGTGGAAATTAAATTACGATACTTTTTCCAAGGGTTTCTTTCCCGCTTATTTGCTCTTTTGATGAATAAGTACAACACTTAGGTAAATTCTCAATTTGAAAGAATTAGCTCTGGATAAAATTCTGCAAAAGCATTTGAAATGAATTGATTATAGTCAAAAATAAACCGCAATTAAAAATTGCAAGTAAAAATGACTTCAAAGCTGTTATTTTATTCTACTGTACACAATTTAATAGATTTTCTAATATCAATCATTACTTTAATTACTTACTTTAATTTTTAAGATTGTGTTGGAATTGTTTATATAAGTCAAATTATAACAAGGTTAATTAAGATGACACAATTTCTAAATAAAACACCAAGTTGAATAACGACTATAGGCATCCAAGGGAGAGCACAAGAGGGTATGCATGCCAACCTGACATTCCCCAACAGCAGACCCTAAAAGTTCCAATAATTCTTTAATCAAATTTACTTTACGTGGTGTTGGCCCGCTACCCTTCTGAAACTATAAATAAAATATATTTGAGGTATTCAAGAAGGTGTTGGGCAATTGTGGGAGGTAAGACACAGAATCTACGTTTTAAGAAATTTTGAAAAAGAGAAATATTCCACACAATAGTTACAAGAGTACAAGGGCGCCACTGAATTTCTCATTGAAAACAGCTAATCCAGAAACCACTCCTAGATTTGTCTGAAATCGAATTAATACAAAAACAAAGAGTGTTAACACAGACACAAAAAAGTGTCTGTTTTTAAAATATCCATTCCATGTTGGTTTTTAATTCTGTACTCAACTTTTAAAAAATAAAATTTACTGCACGATAAACATCTCTACGCGTTAGAACATAAAACCGCATACACACATATATAAATACAATCTTATCAGCACTCTTTTTGTTACATCCTGTACAATACAGCTGACCTTATTGAAGTTGCATTTACTACTACTTTCAAGGAAGGCGTATAAAAAAATATGGGAAAACCTATTTTCAACTAAAGATAAAAAATACCCTCCTTATTTCTTTATACTATACTATACGTACCCTTCTATTTTTA
Source organism: Ignelater luminosus (assembly GCA_011009095.1). Classification (NCBI taxonomy): domain Eukaryota; kingdom Metazoa; phylum Arthropoda; class Insecta; order Coleoptera; family Elateridae; genus Ignelater; species Ignelater luminosus. Next base: position 96,992 of record VTPC01001293.1, read on the forward strand.
TTTTGCCTTATTTCCGTTCAACTTTACGACAATTTAGGTAGAATCGCTTTTGTTTAGCTTTATCCATAAAATTCTAAGAGAACTCCGTATTTCACTACCCTTTTCAAGCTACCCAAATCGAAACACCTGAGACTAAAATTAAATGCATTTAATTTCAAGAATGAGGTTTGCAAAATACCAATTTAATCGTTATATTTAATCCTTGCTTGCTGCAAATGGTTTAATACCAGCTATAAGTACCTGTGTACTACGTGCTTAGTAGGTACCTACCTCTGCACGCCGGATATTGTATGAGAATAAATCAAATTAATTTTCTCTTATTTCTAATTTGTGTACATTCTAGAATCTCGTTTCTGTCCCTAAAATTAGTTCATTACTTTTAAGGGAGAAAATGAGATTTTGCGGAAAATGAAAATGGTTTTAATTATCATTCTTGTTGTTTTTACTTACCAATATTTGTACAAGGCTGGTTTAATATTGTAAAATTAATATTTGCTTTACATGTTGTACAAGAAATAGGAAAGAACTGCGTACTATTTAACTTAATTTCTATTTTAGGCATCCACCTAAACGGAGTCTGTTAAATCCAATTTAAGAGATAGTTACAATCTAAGCTATTTACAGGAACGTCTGGTAAACAAAGCTTTTAGGAGTTGCGAAGTAGCAGCGTCAGAAAACATATATTAATTAATACTTAATTAAAATCTGCCCTCTCAACCAACTCAAAGAATGGCTTTTGGCATGAACCTTTATATTTAATAAACAAACCATATGACAATATGTTGTACATCTACACTCGACGAGATCTAAGTACGTTATTTAATTTACAGAAATAAGCAATTCTGGTGAGATAAGTATTCTAGGCCGAAAGACTTTCAATGATTTTTTTATTCAAACACTTATAAGACCCCAGTCGAAAGGGATGGTATTAATTCCGACCACAATCGCCATTCGCCTCGTTACAGTGGCTGTTTCTGCACAATTTCTGGGTTTTTTTTTATCCTGAAATTGTGGTTTTGATCCAATCATATACCGTTTGCATTAGTGCCACAAATAAGCTTCAAACTGCATGCTATCAATATTTTCTTAATACGCATAAAGAAAAACATCTATACTATATGCTATACAGGGTGATTCCGAAATAAAGGGTATCCTTTTAATAGGTGATAAGTGAGGCTAAAAGAAGACAAAAAATGAAAAAACGAAGTGGCTCCGTGAAAGTTGAAAATTTGGACAATTTTCCTAAATATTAAAAACTGAAGCCGTCTCTGGTTAGAAAAAGGAAAAGTGTTTCTTGTATTGTCGCCTTAAAAAGTGAAAGTTAAGGAGATTTACGGTGTTTTTAAACCCTTGTAGTGCAAGAACGAAAATTTACCAGACATGCCTATTTTCTTGGAACTAATAGCGCAGCTGTAGTAGCACAATGAACAATAAATGCCATCATAAGCTACCCCCTGGACATTTTACAACTATCCCTTCTTAAATCTGAAGTATATTTAACATGCAGAGTTGTTGAAATTCGTTAAAACAGTAATAAAATAATAACAAAATTTATGTTACGAACAATTAGACTCCAGTCTCACAAGCAACATTTTAATCCCTTATTATTATTTAGTCACATGAATAGGAAACATTTTAAATGGCAATGGATTACACACACTACTTGAATGAAACATGCGTATGGAAGGTACTACTAACTATCACCTCTGTAGTTAATTCAATTTAATAAATTCAACCAATTTTTATTTATGTAGCATAATGCTTATTGAAGTTTTTGGCTCTTTGGAAGTTTACAGAAAAAAATCACTAACTAAAATTTTAATATTTTTCCGTTTGCAAATTAAAAAGTAAACGTTCTTACTGGTTATTTATGGCATTGTAGAAACCAGATAAACTATTATACCCCTCACATAAATAGCACGAACTACCTGCCAATGACAAGGACAGTCAGTCAACCCTTACCGATTTTTGCTTAAGTAAAAGTATGAGAGCAGGACCGGCTTGGCTTAGCGATTAAACTTCAATCGCATTTTTCACGGAAACTATGCAATTTTTACCTACCGTTTTTTATCGCAAATATATGTACTATCACACTGCTATCCACCTTTAAGAGGATACCCTTTATTTCGGAATCACCCTGTATAAGACGTAGACAATTAAAAGCCAGAAGACAAAGCTTTCAGGACATATTACAGTATAAGTATACTTAAAATTGATGGATAATTCAGTTTCATTTGTAATTAACTGAATCGGCAAATTTAGACGTTCATTTCTTCTTTTCAACGTAGGAAAATGTAATAAGAGTAACGGCTTCTGTATAGAATTGTTTTGAAGTTAATTTTAATTTTGTCATAGATGTACAAAACAGTTCACAAAGTCATTAAATTTATGCCCTTGTCTATTTACTTTTCATTTTGCTAATTAACTAAGTTTTTTTACATCATATCGACCTAAACTATAATATTTTATAAGAAGTGAGTGGAGAGAAATACTCGTAATAGTACACAAAACAACAGCAACAAACACAACAGCAAAGTTTATTTTTGACTTTTTTTTGAATTTACACCACATGGGGGTAACGAACAAACACAAATCGGACAAAACTTGAGAACTTTTCATGCTATTAAGTAGTCGAGTCTCTAGATTTTCCATTTGAAAAGTTGTCAAAATTTGGGTCGATTTCCCAAGTCCAAATCGGAATTTGTGTAAAGCACATTACTGGCTGCTGAAGTAGAAGTGTAAACGCTTTTAAGAAACACTCGAATGTTAAGGTTTGATGTCGAGGGGTTAAATGCAGTTGTGAGGTTCATACAACCTCCCGATTGTTTCAATTCCAAGAAAAAATTCTCCAGATCATAAATCCTCCTTAGACGTCTCTAGTTACATTCCATTCTGAAATCATTAAGATTTGGACAAAAATATATTTTAGTTTGGTAAGAGAAAAACAATTGAACAAAATAAGTATCAGCAATATCGAATTCTGTTTTAAGCCGTATTGAAAGTAGAAATTTCTCGATCTTCTTTCTATACAAATTTGAGAAAAAAATCGATAAATCTTGTTGCTCGTTAAACTGGAAGAACTGGCACTACTTTCTAAAGAAGTTTGTTAAATATACACAAGTTCTGATTTTAGTCCCAAACAGTTTCTGAGGGTGCAGAACAGACACGTCCCCTATTATTATCTTCAACTGGTCGGTCACACTTTGATTACGTGCAAGAATCGGGAAAGTCAAAAAGAATAGCACAGGCGTAAACACTAGGGAATAAACCTAGCTGTTCGAATACCAGGTCCAGCAAAAAAACCCACCAATGCAAAAAGCAAAAAGGAACAAATCCCAGAGGAAGCGGGCAGCCGCTCCTCGCAAAAACCACCCAGCCCTACCACAGTTGCCTAGAACGGAATAGCGCGCCACCACCAACCCGCAGCGAAGCCACGGCGTGACAACGCGGTCCTACTCCAGGGCGTTAACCACAAGATCAGGCATGCAACGCGATCTATACATCATCAAACTCTGTTCACAGCACCGACGCAAAACCGGGCCACGACGACGGCTTCAAGAAAGTCGGCCGCCATACCAGGACGTGACGACGTACACCACCGGTGGAAGAACCGTAGCCGGCCTTCACGGCTAATCGCTTCTTCGCTCTAGGAGCCGAAAGAGAGACCGTATTGCACGGAGTGAGGCCCATTCACGTATCCTCTAAGGATGCCTTCCACAATCCTCCACGTGAATGACAGTTGGGTCGGCATCTCGCGGAGCTTCACACGGCAGAATCTCGTCGTCACAAAGGTCAAAAACCTGCATGACGGCATTATTATTCAGCCAGCGACGGTACGGGACTTCCATGGAATCCGAGAGGTCCTCGACAAGAAGAAGATGCCGTACCATTCCTACCAATTACCGGACGAGAAACCACACAAAGCCGTCCTCCGGGGGGTTCCAGAAGTCATCACCGCCAAAGAGGTAATAAAAGAGCTAGTCCGAAGAGGTCTCCCTATCACCTTCGCCCACCGGATGCACAGCGGTCCTCGTCCTTCTGGACAAGTCTGCCGAGGCACAGGAGATTTTCCGGACCACGAAGGTATTCGGACTGATGATCACCGTCGAACATATGAAGAAGAAGACAACGATGGGCCAATGCCACCGATGCCAACGGTATGGACACCGCACTCTGCGTGAAGTCTCGCCAGACGCTCGCCACATGTGTAAACTACAAGGGGTGCCTCCGGTATCCCCAACACCACGACCCGACGCCAAGCAGCCTCCTCCAGACCCGGAAAAAAATGCAAGCCAACAGCATCATCCAGAAGCACCGAACTCAGCTTCGACAAACTCCTCAGGGTACCTACTGCAGACGCTCGATTGGAATCTATGCAAGGCCTCCGGCCTCGTCGAGATGTTGACCGCCGTTGGAACATTCGTCAAGGAAGTCGTGGCTACCTGGGAAGCCTAGAAGACAAGAAGCCACCCACCCTCTCATGGCCAAAACACCACGCTCCAGTTGGTCAAGACCAGATGAATTACCGAGCGACGTAGTGAGCGTCTCCAGCGCTACGCTTGCATTCTCGTTAGGGTTTTTCTGTGGTTTCCCCTAGTGGTGAAGGCAAATACCGGAACGCTACCCCAGACACCTTTTCGCCGCACGTTTTCACTTCTTAGCATCCTACCTTCATCACCGATAACATCGGCAACCGCCGTCGACGCGATCACCAGCTCATTGCTCGCCTCCTACACCTGCTGCATTCCAACACAACATCAATAACAGGCCGGGGCTCGAGCGTGGAGATAAACGCAATCTGCGTCACTGCCAATTAATTCTGCCAACTGGGCTAAAGTAGTTCCAGGGAGTTTAAAACGACCTCCAGCTTTCGGCGGGGAAATAATATTGAATTGCTTGCTTGCTTGATGATTGTTTTCCCTAATAAAAGATTAAGCGTCTGTTACCAAGAGCATTCCTGACACATAGGGCATTGATAAGAGCAAAAATCGGTGTATGAAGGCAGATACAAATTTGTTGATTATATCAAAAATACATTTCACAAGCATTTAGTGCAAAAAAGTGTCAAATTTTCGTTGATACTGTTTGTTGATGGGCATTTTATCTATCAATTGAGTCAGGTTTGTACTGAACTAGAGATCATTCTTATTGCATTATATCTAAGTACAACAAGAATATTGCAGCCAGCTGATATAAATATCTAGTCTCGAACCTCTAAGAAATGTTTAGAAAAAAGGAGTTCTTCAGCGACATAGGGACAGTTAATACTGTCAACTTGGGAAACAAAACTTTGCTACAATTTTAAAAGAAGCAATTTCTCATTTGAAGCCGGATGTTGTTACCAATGGATTCAAGGCATGTAGTATTTATCCTTGAACCCTAATAATATTGATTACTCCAATGTACATGATCAAAATCGAGAGATTTTTGCAGAGATATTTAATATATACAGTGTTTTGCAATTTAGCAAGAGAAGAATCATTTAACAGTTTAAAGCTCAATACACCCCATCACAAAAAGAATTGTGAGTATTTTCCAATTTTGAAGTCTACATAAGAATTTGAAAAGATCTTCGCCCGATTAAGCAGATTACCTTCTAGATTCCGTTGTGAACTGGCTTTATACTTGGAAGTAGGACAATCTTACTGGCTCTTCGAGTCTTTTACTGAACTGGCCTCATATTTGGAGGTAGGACTATCTTACTGGCTCTTCGAGTCTTCTACTCAACTGGCATTATATTCGAATGCAGGATCATCTTACTGACTCTTTGAGTCTCATATTTGGAAGTAGAACCATCTTACTGGCTCTTCAAGTCTTTTACTGAAATGAAATATATTTTGATGTAGAATCCTCTTACTGGCTCTTCGAGTGAGACGATGATGAACTGTTACTGTTAAATTCATCATTACAATCAGTCATTAATGTTCTAGGAAGAAGATTTAGCAGACCGGATCTTATAGTTGAAGAAGTTAAATGTTGGCAGGTGTTAGAAATGATGATTTTAAAACTCTTATATATTTTGCTGACACCGCTGAAAATCTAACAGCAACCGTTGAAACAATGAATATGTAAAATTATCTCAATTGTCCACAATTATTGGAAAAAATGTTTAAAAAGTTTACTCTTTGGTATGCAGTTACAATGGGACGAACAAGTAATGAGAAATTATAGTAAGGATTTACTTCTAGAATTTAAAAAGTGGATATGGAGCAAGGCTGAAGCTGTAAAGCATACGCAAGAGCTGTCAACATCAAAATCTACGTTTATAAGGAAACTGTTTAGGTAACAAACATGAAATATAGGTTGTGTGAAATTCGATCACAAAATTTTGCACAATATAAGTTCGTCAAAGAAGACAGAAAACATCAACACAACAAAATAAATGGTAGAGCAGGGAACTCAAGTTGTAAAGAGATCAAATCTCAAAAGAACGTATAAAAGAAGTTCTTCTGCAAATTGTTTCTGCGACAATAAAATCACAAGGGATAATGAAGAATATATTTGGGCTATTTGATGAAGCATCAACAGATACGTTGCTAAATAAAGAGTTAACAAAAGAGTTAGGAGTAGAAGATGACAAAACTACTGAACAGATGAAAACTCAAAACTAACTTTAAAGTTAAGAACAGTTAGATTAGAATTTGATTATCAGTAGAGATATTGCAGAAGGACTTAGAAATGCCCTAGCTGTATAAAGAATAAAATCAAAATGGGTGGTATAGGGTAATATTCAGTTATACAAGAACAGATAAGATGAAACAGTAAGAAGAGCAAGTAACACAGATTTCTATGGACAAAATGATTATTTAGACAGTGTGGACACAAAAGAACAAGCAATTAAACTAATTAAGGAAACAATTACAATTCGTGCAAAAGATAACTTCAACCTAAAAAAAAGGGTAATCAATGGTGAGGAAATATTTTCTAACATTCCAGATCAATTGCGGTTGGCTATACAGATACAGAATCAAGGAAGAAACTCTCAGTTTTTCTGTAAAAATTTTCATTACAACAAAATAATATTATCAAGACATAATCAACAAAGAGATTCAGAAGGAAGGAATTAATAATTACCACGAAGAAACAAACCATTCAAACCGAACATGAAACAAACAATAAATGCGAGATGTATCTACAATCAAAGAGAGGCTAGTCAGGATTCCTCCCAGCACAAAGACCTTCACACATTTTTATTTTCTGACACAGAATTTTTGACAATCATCGACTTATTTTCACGGTATCATCAAGCATACTACATCAAAGACGATACTGGACTAACCCTCCGTCATTACTTCTGCCATCATAACATTCCTCAGAAAATCGTTTGCGACTAGGACAAAGAATTTCGAACCAACACTTCTAAAAATTTTTGCAAATTTAGATATAAAGTCAAACTTCACTTTACCACGGTAAACCACCCCAGCTAAAATTCCTCAATTGAAATATTTCACTCCACTATCATTCAAAAGCTGCAAACTCTCAAGGAGAAGAATCTGAACGGAACAGCCCTAACTCCAATGATCACAGCTGTATTTGTGTGCAATCAGTCCATCCATTCATTCACAAGGTTCTGTTCTGGGATCTACAATTGGCAAAAGTGAGAGATGTTATGATTATACCTTATGCAGACGACTTATCGGTAATAAAAAAAGTCAATACAGAAACTGACATAGAAAGTAAAGCAAATAAGGTAGTGGAAAACATCAATAAATTGATGCAGGAAGACAAACTAAGGTTGGCTCCAGACAAAACAAAGCAGAAAAAACCATAGGGAGCTGCATATTTAGAAATTAAAATAGAGAACTAAACTTCGCT
>VTPC01001293.1:109806-133605 GCA_011009095.1 Ignelater luminosus
AAAGAAATCTAAAGAAACTAGAAACCATACAAAAAAACAATTTCATTGCAGGCAGTGCAGATAGCTTCCCGGACTATCCTCAATGAATTGCTAGTCGAAGAAAGAACAAGAATACTTGCTAGGAAGATACAGGGGAATGTAATATCATAACAATTAAAGAAAGATTAAAGGTCCAGAACCTTAGAGAACCTCAGACATTAAGCTAGCAAGGTGACTGTCTCAGAGAGCACAGATATGGAGACACAAAGATTTGTATACTGTATATTTGAAAAAAGTCAAATGGAATTAAATAACTACAGAGGGTATCAACGAGATTTATTTCAATGTGTGCAGTGAGTGACGTCGAGTTCATTTGATTAATTGGACATGCTTCATTGCCGATGACAAACAATAACTTTACTCAACTTCAACACATTACTATTGGGAATTCTTATAAGCAATCAATATCTTGAATGAACTATAACAATGATCTCACAAATCTAATCAACCTACCTAATACGGTAAAGGTTTCTAAATTTCTTGATCTCTAGCAAAGAACACGTGTACGCAAATGTTTTAAAGACAGCTATGGGTATGAAGGCCAGCTCGTGGGCCATCTACAACATTTTGGAATGATTTGTATTTATGACCTCAAAGATAAATCGTCACTGCTATGATAGCACTACAGTTTAGCGGATAAATTAGTGAAATCTAAAAGGTAGAATGTAACTAACACCAATGCCATAGACTTCTTGTGTGTTCACATCTAGCCTTTTTACAGTTTGTAAGATTCATTCGTATACCATCATTAAATTGTCTGGCCTGTGTAAAACAAAAGTTTAATCGCACAGTAATATATTTCATATGCAACTATTATGTTCATGCTATGTCTAGTATCATGTTTATTGGTCACTATCCTTATTTAATAAGTTCGCTCAAGGCCTTTCGCAACAAAAGCAGCAAACACAGCAGGGCTGTAAAACTATAAAATGAACAATGCAGATTGGCAGTAGATAGCTTTCTTTACTTATTGTTATACAGAGATTATTATTTCATTGTTACAAGTAGAAAGTTTGTGGACTCTTGCCAGTTAACCAAATCACTGATAGTTTTGTTTCTTAATTTTTCGTTTATTTAAAGCTTTTAGCTATTGAAAATTTAAGACTTTTAGTTCGCGCTTGACTTTTAAGTATGTAACGATTTGACAGAGATTGTTTTCATTTGTGTGCATTATCAAAAAAAATAAGATCTGAGGCAGGTTTCTCAATTTACCTTTTTTAATAAAAATCTGGTGGCGCCCTTCTAATTAGCTATCTATTATGTCGAATCTGACTTTCCAAATTTTTGATATTTTCACTATCACTTCTTTATTAAATATAATTAGTTCATTGCAGTTTCTTGAGGAAAAGGAAGAAAAGAATTCAAAATTATTGCTAGCTTGATCTAGCTAAACTCTACAAGAGTTCATGATGTCTCTTAGATATTAAATTAGGTATATCTTTCATGCTATGGTTGCTGAATTATATGTTTCATTTGGGTAAACGAAAGAATTAAACACCGACAGTATGGATTTCGCTAACTAATTTAAGCTAGTAACGTCTAGAAAGCATATTTTATATCCTCGATTTTTATGATAAACCTCAGAATGTTCCCTTTAATTTTTATTTGTCGATACGAGCTGAAGTAATTCTTTTCTGACAAGCATTTGCGTCAACACTTTTTATATTCACGATAAGCTTCAACTCGGGTAGATACCTTATACAATAAGTATACAAGACACATTTAATGTTAGCCCAAAATAGTTCATCATATGAATAGTGGGATGATAAATATTTGTAACTAACTTAAACTAAACAACGTTTCTTTGAAGGAAACTACCTACTACGTAACTCAAGCAAGTAATGTATTTACTATAGTTTGTTTACAATAGTCTGAACTAACAAGGTGAAGGTTGTTGACTTGATGTCTTATGTGGACTGACGAGAAATTATTATTACTAATAATTATACGATTGTCACAGTCTAATTAAACCTCCAAGTATCAAGAAGGTATTTACATAGAGGAGAACAAAACTTTGATAGTACAGGCAATAATTTAAAGCTAAAGCTTGGAAAGTGTGAATGGATGAACAAAAGCAAACAATCAATCATTTTTATTTAGAAAAGAAAATGAATTCAGATCAAGTAAAGCTTAGCAGACAAATCATATCTCAAAAATTTAAATAGAAAACTAAAGAGATTAAAGCAAAATTCATTAATTATAACGGATTATTTACGTCTGCATTAATTGACGTCGCTATTCAGATGAAGCCCCCGTGTAAGTCGGAAACGTGCTAACCCCATTCATATTTGCTAATATGGATGCTATTCATTTAACAGAGAGAGTATAACCCACTGATGAGCAGACTCAAGTTGGCTACACTTTTCGTTTCCTCTCGTTTCCTACATATTCACCGGAATTGGAGTAAGATCTTCATAAACAACAGCTATCTCAACGAGGGGCTGTTATGTGAAAATCCTAAATCTGTTTACGGATTATCTCGCAATTATTGTCATTACTGTTTCAAAGTTTCAACACACGTTTCAAGACATACAAACTAACAAACAATCCGGTGGATAACAAACCTGGGGAGATTGTAACGAAGCTCACTCCCAAACAAACTTGGAGAGAGCAATTATTTTCATATCAAATGCAGGTACGACCGAATAATCCGTTTACGCATTTGCTTCTGACGTTAGATTTACTGTTATTCCGCATAGGCGATAGGAACAGATCCGTTTATGACAACGACTTGTTTGGACATCTAAAATGAAAGTATAGAAAAATTGGAAAAGTAACAAAGCTGCCACATTTAAACTCGATATTGGAACTAATTTCAAATACAGTAACTGAGTTTCAATTTGAATACATTATATCATTACGAATCGCATTCAGGGACACGAAGATAATAAAGGGGGCGGATTCCCAGTTTCATGTAGAGGATTTCGGCCAGCTCTGCTTCACAGCTGACGTCTGCTTGATGAATTAACAATTTAGGATCACCAATATTAACCACTAATCCTGCCTACAGGAGCAAACGGTTCATTTGGAAACGTTTTGTTTACTTTATATCCGAATTGTGGTTAAAAACTGAAAACGTAAATAATGCACCCAGCCGGCTGCCGCTTCTACGAAGTTCATTCGTTATTCAATTTGCCTGATCAATACGCTTTAATATAATTTTGTTAATCTTGTTAGATAAAGAAACATAAACAAAACTATGACAATTCATAAACAATCGTCCATTATACTTACGCTGAAATATGCGAAGTTTGCGAATGACGAGTTGAAATAAATTTAAATCAAAGTCGTTACGTAAACAAATTGATGTGCTGAGAGTGAACTCGCTTGTTTTATGTAAAATATTTATGCATATTAAAACAAAACAGTAACTAGGGGTATATTTCATCCCGGTTGATAATTACAGGAAACAAAAATAAAAAATCGAGCAATACTAACTGCTACGCTGTGGAATAGCGTGCAGTCAACCGATGCGCGTCATTAATACGCCATTCGTTAGTTCTAGCATAAACTTGCGAAACGTTTAACGCCACTAAACACGTATTAAATTTCGTTTTGTAAAATAGAAATTAACTGTGGATGTGTGTGTTTTATGTGAAACGATATAATTCTCGACGTTAAAATTAGAAATTACTGTCAGTCTATTTTTCAACGTTTTCAACGGAAAGATTCGAGTTAAATTCAATGGTTGATAGCGTCTGTTAGTTTGTTTAGCTTGTTTTTATGTTTCGGCGCGCCTTTTAATTAGCTTCTGTTTCATTTTTAGCTTTTAGTTTTCAGTTTTGCTTTAGTTTCGAACTTTAATCCAATTCCCAACTAGCTTGAATTAAGTTAACAATAATATTAAATGGGTGGCACTAAATGTAGCAGCAATGATTTTTCTCACACGGGAAAATTATTTCCTTTGCGTCACACTAATTACATTGTGCTAGTTCAAGAATCTGACAAGCTGGGCACCCGGCTGGAAAACCTAATTCGAGTATGATGAATTCAATGGTGCTAGCCGTTGTTCTAGGTTGGCGCTTTTTTCAAGAGATTTGCAGTTCGAAGGTTATAGGCCTAAGGATGCCAAAAACGCGTTATTTTTGTCATTTTTTACCATTTATTGAATTTAAATCAATGGAAATCGATCAGATATCAATCGTTTCAATAACATTACAACAAATAGAAACTAGTTTTTAAAGAATAATTGATTTGGCCTATTACAATTACGATATGGAAGTTCCAATGTTAGGCGTTTTTATAATAATATGCACCATGAGTATAAACCCGAAGATTGGCGATTGTTTATCGATTCCTCCAAAAGCATTTTGAAGGTAATTCTTCTCCACGTGACCAATTCAAAAAATTCCGTTCCTATCGCACTGAGCACTGACACGAAGGAAACTTATGCATCATTGAAAAAAATCATCGAGTATGTGAAATACAATTAACATAAGTGGAAGATTTGTGCTGATTTGAAAGTGATAACGCTTTTGAGAGGAATGCAAACGGAATACACCAAAGATATGTCCTTCATCTGCTTATGTAATACCCGTTTTGCTGACGATCAATATCGAAAACGCAGTTGGCCTCTACGTGAAGAATTTAGATTGCGACGAAACAATATTATTGAGACTCCACTTGTGCCAACCGAAAAAGTACTGCTACCACATCAAACTAGGAATTGTTAAGAATTTCATAAAAGTATTGAATCCAGAAGGAAATGCATTCAACAAATTGCGTCGCATTTTTCCACGGTTAAGTGGAATGAAAATAAAAAAAGCTAGGTGTTTGAATCGAAGTTTTGATCAAATGAAATTAAATTTCATATCATGGTTATTTTACAGTAATACTTAATGGACCGGACATTCGTCGTTTGATGAAGGATCAAGCATTTAAAAATGCACTCAGTGATCTGGAGCTTGTGGCATGGGTCATTGAGAATGTTCTCGGAATTAATCGATCCGAACATTGGCGCATACTTATTGAAGAAATGCTTACCGCTTTCCGCCGTATAAATGCTCGAATGTCATTAAAAATTCATTTTTTGCATTGTCATGTAGAAAGATTCGCTGAACAATCACCAGCTGAATCTGATGAGTATGGCAAGCGTTTCCATCAAGTGACGGCAAGGTTTAAACATTGGTACAGTGGAAAGAAACTACATGCTCCATTAGACGACATTTGTTGAAATCTACAAAACGAAGCAGACGATAGAGAAGAATTAGGAAATAATGATGGAGAACATTGAAGAAAATGCCAATTTTTTGTGAACAAATGATGGACAATCGTGTTGTAATTGGCCAAATCAATTATTTTTTTAAAAATGGTTTCTATTTGATGTAATGTTACTGAAACGATCAATATCTGATCGATTTAAATCCAATAAATGGTAAAAAAATGACAAAAACAACGTGTTTTTGGGGTCTTTAGGCCTATAATCTTCGAACTTCAAATCTCTTGAAAAAAAGCACCAATCTAGAACAACGGCTAGCACCACTGGATTCAGCATACTCGAATTAGATTTTCCAGCCGAGTGCCCAGCTTGTCATAAAAAAAAGTTGCCGATTCTAGCATAGTGTTATTATTGTTAGTCTCAGTTGGTTCTTTTCTAATTTGTAACAAAAAGCATACATTTAGATAATTTGAAATGCACTTGACTACTTCTTTGGCAACCTTGCGATTCATATGAGATTCGGCTCTCTTAGTTCTACTTCAAAATAAAATCCTTTGTTTATGAGAAACGTTTACAATTTAAAGTTAAAATCTATCGTAGCTGTCTCAGATTAAATTCAACCAATAACACTATCGGTAGGCAAAAATTGCCAGTTTATGTAGAGAAATACAGATTCAAACACATTTCAAGTGCTTTACTGAGTTCGTTCTTCACTGCTGGGTTGCTATAAAGAATTTTCAAATTGAAATGCATCATATGTAAAGAAATCTGATAGAACAATAACAACCAGCTTGAAAACGGATTCAGAAAATTTATTCGCTATGTAAAACAAACAAGACAGACGGAAGTTGACACATTTTTGAAAACTGCAATTTTACAATTTAAAACAAAAATTATCGTAATTGCATTGTTTACAAGACTTAGGCCAAATAGTCCATGGATGATAGATCAGCAGGCAAAAATGATAAAATCGGCAAAACAGAAGAATGAAAAAGTATGACTTTCATCTCCACGGCACAGCGGTCAATTCCAAATGGCAGACAGGTCATTCACAACATCAACCTTAGTCACTTTTAGAATTTTTAGTTACTCGTCACTTGTTTGATACTGTTCGAGCTTGTTACGTTGATTAGTGGACTGTATTTTTATTCTAATTCAAAACTAAACATGTAATTTTGATGTATGATATTATTTATTACTTCTCACTGGCATGATATGCACAGGAATTTTTTTGACTTGTTTTGATGAACAGAGCACAAGTAAAGTTACTCTACTGTAGTTGTCCCCTCCATTAGGACTTAGGTTGGAGAAGGTTTGTTTGAACAATTATAATATTAACAATATAGAAAAAAAATCTAATATATAAACTCTTAACATTCTGCCCCCATTGAAAGGGTTAAGTCTTTCAAGAACGGATTTCATTGTCTATATAAGGGGGATAAAGGATGGGAATTTAAACAAACTTGAACGCCTGTAAAAAAAGTGTCAGACGCGTTTCTCCAATTACTCGTTTAATATGGTATTTAACCGAACAAATGCCCCTTTCCCATATCCTCCAAAATCTGGCGCTCGTGAGGGGATAAAATGCTATTGTGCGTTATGCTTCGTGACAAGGAGGTTAATAAGATTTGTCTTGAAACTGACACTATTATAAAATTGTTGTAATTCATTTTTTTGCCTGCGAAAATTGGTGGCATTATCAGAATAAATATTTCTAACATGCCCTCGTCTAGCTATAAATCGTTTTAGCAAGTTTAAGAAAGATTGCGTGGAGAGATCACTTACCAGCTCTAGGTGTACGGCTTTGGTGGAAAAACATACAAATAAGCAAACGTAGGTCTTTGTCGTTTGTTTGGAACGAGGACCACCTTGTTTCAAGAAAATCGGTTCTACATAATCAATTCCGCAATTAGCAAATGGTTTAGATGGTTCTGTTCTTTCTGCTGGTAAATTTCCCAAGACAGGTTGACAGTTAAGCGGCTTATTACGAAAACATGGCACGCATTTACGTAGAATTTTTCGAATTACCGACTGACCTCCGGTAATTCAATAAATTTGCCTTAATGAATATGAGGTGGTTTGCGGACTACTATGTAATAATAACTCTTGCTCGCGTTTGATGAGAAGATTGGTAACGAATCTTCACTTAACAGCTTGATTTCATCGGTATAGGTTTGGTTTTGAATGAGGCTTAAGATGAAGAATGATAATATCTAAGCTTTATCTATGAAAAGTACCAAAACAGTCTGTACACTTTTCACATCCAAATATGTTCAACTGTATTTACTATTTCCTTTCCTTATAACATGCTGTCTGAATTCTAGTTACGAAATGCTAGAGGCTTCTATAAAGCAACTATCCTTGAACAACGAAAACATCAACAGCCCAGCGGAAAAACAGCCACCACCATTTTTTAATTCTGATTCCTGTCCGGTATATAGCGACAAATTAATCATTTACATTGACTCCGTCTAGTGTTTATACTTTGACATGGACCGTGGGTCTTTTTGGAATATCTCAAATTAATAAAGCACTGTCACTCCATCCTATCATTTGACATGCTCTCATAAGAGCCTCTTTCAGTTTTTGCAAATTGTTTACTATCGGAAATTGTTATGTTTTTAGTGACTCTTTTTTGACTCCAAGTTTCTTTTGAGTCACTTCATTTAGTAAATCAATCGATGCAAACAAATATCAAAATAAATTTTTGTACCTGGAAGCAAATTCGCTTTTTCTGCCAAGCCTCATAACTCGTTTGGCGTAATTGCGTTTTGATGCACCACAATAAGATTCAGCATGATGTAAATCTCCAGTGGGACTTGTTATACACTACAGTTTGAATCCAAAACGAACTGGTTTCTCTTTAATAAATTGTTTGGTGCTGTGATGTTCATAATAGGGCATAATAGATTCATCTACACAGCATGAACATTAAGCTAATCGAATAGAATTCGTACTTTATATAAACGTCTGTTGCACTGTCAGTTAAATGTAAGTATTTTAGTATTTCATTCAGTCTGTTCTGGCGCACTGAATTGGCAATCAAAGGGATATTACAATCTTGATCATTCTTCCAGTGCAAACAACGAGATGGGAGCGTGTGATATCCAGCCTGTCACCGTTCATATTTCTTCAGACGTCAGATCAAATGCACGATGACCTTTCTGATGAGCATATCTTTAAATATCAGTGTCAAAAACAATGTGCTCCACTAAAATCTCCGAAGAAAATGCTCGAAAAGCTTTCACTAGTTAATCAACGGCATATCGTAAAAAATCTAAAGATGTTGGTACCGACACATTTTTCCATTTCGTATCAGATGATTATACATAGAGGTAAAGGTTGGTTAATCTTGAAATTTCAAACTCAATATTTCAATATGGCATAATTTAGTGAAGGTTTTATTAGAACTTCTTTTGTAACTTTGTAGTAAAACTTCTCTCTTTATTAAGAGAGGCGTGAGATTCTGGTCCTGCAGTTATAGTAGCCTATGCGGCCCGAAGGGCCAAGTTTGCCCCCCCTCTGTTTTAAAAGAGCAAAGATTTTTCCAAATCATCTAAATGTTGTACAAACACTTTTTCTTTAAGACGATCCCGATGGAACAAATGGCATGTGTTAAGGTCAGATGATTATAGAGGTCGGTTTCATCACTTTCAGCAAATCTTCAAATTTCAAGCTCAATACTAATTCTGTTAGCTTCAACACCATACGATGCATTTAGGATTATCCGAGGTCGATTAGCAGGAATACCGTCTGGCATAATTCAGTGAAGGTTTTCTTGTAACTTTGTAATAAAACGCCTTTTGTTGTAAATACAAGCCTGGACTGTTATTCTATTAAAAGCGACGTGAGAAACTGGCCCTTCGGGGGCGAATGCAGAAATGTTTTTTTGTTTTTTTATAACCCTAGGTTTTACTGTTCAGAGCCTTCGTCTGGTCAAATGATTTTTAATGCTAAAAAAGAAAGGTATCTACAGTTGATACGTTAACTCTGAACTGCTGAGACCACTTTTTTTTCACCTTCCTTTGGATATCACGACGAAATGAGTACTCGCAAATATAACCGGCGTTTTTACGGGCTTTCCAGCGCATTTATTCAAATTCTAAACCTCGCTCATTTCCAAGAGAAAGCGCGCGCAAATAAATGCACGTGAACAAGCCGCTAGTGCATTGGACAGGTTTGAGATAAGATCGAACAAGCTCAGTATGTGTAAGAAATTGGAAAACTGAGAATGCTTGCCATCAACAATTAAACAATCAAGTCAATGCTAACTGTAAAAGTTTGTGTAAAAGTTTGCACGGCCACAACGGAAAAGCTTTCTTGCAGGATTAATTCAATTTAAAAATCCAAGCCGTTGGAATTTCCCAAACCTTGTTCATGACATAGCGAATTAATGTAAACATTAATAAAATTAAATTTTTGACATTTTACTAATATTGTTGGACATAATCCTATGACTTACACTAGCTGCGAGCAAATGCACTTAAAAATATAATCGAAGGAAAATAAATAAAAACTGAACTCTAACTAAATTACGTAACGCTCCAAGGGGGGGGGTCCAGAGTAGCGTTAGCAAAGGGGAGGTGGGGGTCAAGAATACCGTTACGTAACGATAAAATGTTATTGATAAAGTATTATTTAAATTCATATTTACTTCTGAGCTCAAAATTCATATTTACTTGTCTGAACTTAAACGGTCTATGTGTAGACCATAACGGTCGCACGCACCCCAGTTTGATGCAATCCTTTCTAATAGAATCTTTTTCAATAAAAAAGTTAGAACGTTTTCATATTAAATATGGGGGGGGGCTTAGAGTATTGCGTTATGTAATATTTAAGGGGGGTTCGAGCTTGCGTTACAAGGGGGGGAGGGGGATATAAAAATCGTTCAATTTTCCGTTACGTAATTTAAGGACGGCCCCTTGCTTCTGAACTCAAGTTTGTTAATTAGAACCTTAATTTATTAAATCTCTAACGCCAAGCTTTTCTAGGTCCGTTTATTTCACGTTTGTCACTTCGTTTGCATGCATTTTTCAGTAAGCGTCCTTGAAAGAGTTTGTTATCAGTGTTAACCATTCTAAGAGGCATTAAGCAACAGTGTTAATTAATTCTAATTGGGTCAACTCACAAGAAGGTTTGCTTTGTCATCAGGGAGATTTATTATAAATTCAAGAAAGTTTGATACTACACGATCCGGGAAACTGCACATGGTCCTTGGGATTTAATCTTAATAATTATGGATCATTGTATCTGCCTTCACACCTACACCAATATAGTGTTGCGTTTGCGGCTACTGAAATAATTCTTGCTAAATCAGATGCTGGACGTCTCTTTGAAGACTCTCTATAAAAGGCACACTGCATACAGAGTGAACAATTTTGTACTGTCTGGCAAGATTGGTGATTGTCTTATGCTTTATACGTGTTGGGGCTTCGATCTGTTTGACGTGTACACATAGAACCTTACAATTGAGCCAACAATATTAAATAATATGAATTATATTAGGAAGCCCTTTCCAGGATCAAGAGTTTCCTTTACAGCTTCGTCACTTTCTTCCCACCCTTCAAGGTGTCTACTAAGATACTTGATGTTCTCCCAGGAGTCCCACACTCGATCTTTAAGCACCTGTCAACACAATTAGTAGACTGAACATTTGTTATACAGAAGCACATTGCTTATAAAGGGTTAATTCAATTATTTAATATTGTAAAGGGTCCGTACTTAGCCAAATTGAACTTTGTTTGTTCACACTACAATTGCCCGTGTCTAAAACGTGCCCGGAGTTAAGAGCCTTGCTGCCCTTCGCCCATCCTAAACATGAGGATTACTAATATGTAAGACTTTGTTTAATAGAGCTCGTCATAATTCAATAGAGAACTTGATCATTTCTCAAAGATTACCTTCAATATTATTATTTAACTACTATGACCCTAGTCAGTTTTTATTAATTAGCCTCACTGTGACATACGAATTTATTGATTAATTTATATTTTTCTTTATTATTCATGCTTTTTATCTTTACTTTGTGAATGCTTATTGTATATTTATTCATTTCAATTCGATATTTACAACTTTGTTTGTTCTATTAGCCCAGCTTAACTTGTTTTGTTTATATTTGCTCTTGGGCTTGTAAGCGATGACAAGTTGGCAAGTTTAATACTAGTGCTAATGATTGTTTGTTTTGGAGTCAAATTACCACTCACTATCGTAGGCACGCCATCGTCAATTCGTCCCTGATAGAAGATACAGCGAGTCGAAAAGGACTGACGCTTTGAATCATCTCCTTATTTTTATTTTCAGGATCTGCCTAACTTGTATGATCCATAACCCAGTTATTTTTATGCTGATTGCATCTTTGAAGTAAACCTATCTTTCGTGGAGGATGGTATAAAATAACATAATGTTTATTCTAATAATATTTCCACACACAATGGAATATTCGAGAAGCTTAAGCATTCATAGTACACATCTCCTCAGAGAAAGTTTCTTTCAAATCATCTCAATGTTCTACAAACACTTTTTCCTTCAAATGGTCCCAGTGGAGCAAATCGTATGAATTAATATCAGATGATTATGAAGGTCAGTTTAAATCACTGTTGATAAACCTTCAAATTTCAAGCACAATGCTTATTCTGTTAGCTTGAAGGCCATACGGCACATTTAGGATTATCCGAGGTCGATTAACAGGAATACCGTCTGGCAAAATTTAGTGAAGGTTTTATTAGAACGTTTCTTGTAACTTTGTAATAAAACGCCTCTTGTTGTAAATACAAGTCTGGACTGTTATTCTATTAAGAGAAAGGTTAGAAACTGGCCCTTCGGGGCCAAATGCGAACATGTTTTCTTGATAAATTGGCTAATTTGGCCCGAAGGGTTTTAATAGGGTGAAGAGCGTTGGTTAACAGGACATAGCGATCTTCAGCAATAGAAATTCTGCTTGTTGACATTGTCTTTTAAGTAAGAAATGTGATTCATCGATGAAAATGTCTTTTTACTTGCAATCGTCATTCACCATCTTTGTGGCTACTTTTCTAATTGAAGGGCTTGTTTCTCTACAAAAAAGATCCTCTATTGACTGACTTAGCTCCGGATATATTACTGAGAAGGATCGACTGGACTGTCGTACTTGTTTTTGTCCAAGGTTGCCTATTTGAAACAATTTATTTTATTCTGCAAATATCCTTCAAGGAGATTATAAGTAAAGCAAATAAGAAAGAGAAAGAAAGAAGTATAGAAGGTGTTATTAACTTGTGTCCACTTTTATTTCAAAGAGCATTCAGACCTTCAAGTAGAATAATATGTGACAAAAACAACTTAAGTTTATCTGAATTAACGGGTCCTTTTTAGCGGAGAAACTAAGTCATCAGAAATTTGCATTGAGTTACGAACAAATGCATTTTAAAACGATGAATCAAATTCAGAGAAAGTTATCGAGATTTAAATGCTAAATATTGCACTTTATTGCATGTAAAGAACTGCATTTAGATAATATGATTGGAAGAACGACAAGAAACAGAAATTAATTAGAGAATAAATAGAAGATGATTGAGGCTAAAAGCCAATCCTGGAAAAATCCACAAACAAGGTTGGCATGAGTTTTTGATAATTCATAAATTTACAATTATTGTTAAATGAAATGTCAAAGTCGAATTTAACGTTGCTATAGCTGCCCGGATTAAATTCCGCGACACTAAACCTGTATAAGACAGAATACTTTCTGTAGAGCAACTCAGTACATAATATGTCATGTAACAACTTGTAATTGTAATTACTTAACTAAATCTAAAGTAATATTTACATGGGCTCTAAAAGCCATTAGGTTCCTACAGTTGTTTGCATAAATAATGTCGCTGCGGTCTTACACCGAAGGCTACAGTTAAGGATATTAAAAATTAATGCATCAAAAACAAACATGTCAAATTCTGAATACAAATACAAATTACACGTCAAATATTGTCCGATAATTTATATATAATATATTATTTATTTCAATTTTGAAAGTCAAGTTTATGTGCCATGGGTTAAATTAGGTGCGCAAACAACGAAACTTGTGCTGATTTGACATCCAGAATCTTTATTTTCCCTTGCATTTGAAGACAATTTAATAACTATTAAGTATTTCTACAAAAGAAAACAATTCAATACGCGTCGTCTAATTTAAAAGCTCTTATATGCCTTCAGTGTAGACTTTATTGTTTGCCAGACAGAACAAGATGATTTCATAAACTTTTCTTGATACTTCCACTATTTATCACCACAACAAAAATCAAACATTAAATCCCAATTAGTATTCGAAAAAAATTTACAATCCAGAAAACATTTCGATTGCAATTAAAATTTACATATAAAAGGCTTTGATGCAATCTGTCTAAACGTTCATAGAAACTCTCGTACTACTGTATAGTAAACTAAAAACATTTTTTTGGTATCTGCTAGCATTGCTAGACAATACCCCACAATTGTTTTAAAATGATGTGGGAATTTATTGTCGGATAGAGAATACCTTTCAATTATTGCGGTCCATGTTAAAACCCTAGAAATAGCAGTCAGCGTAAAGTGAGGTGTGTAGTATATGAAACTGAAAATGGGGATTGCAAAACAATATAGTTAATTAAACTTGAGATAAATCATCGACAATGGGAATACATTGTTTGTTAAATATTTTTAATTCCTGGCTTTTTTTTCCAAAAAGGCCCATCTGTAACCATAAATCAATTTCGTTCGACCCACCACGGCCGCATACACTATGTTGCTATTTTAATTGGATACGTGTCCACCTTGTTTGTTTCGGTAGCAGCTATCTGCTATTAATTTATCAACGTTTTGCGACTACGCACTCTGCTTTTAATAAATAAGGTAAATTTAGATTATAATCGGTAATTATTATAAAGAATTATTTACACACAAAGTCGTGACTTTTTAACTTTGTTTTGCAAAACGTATCGACTCCTATTCAATCGGCAATTGATGTATAAAAGGCGCCTCCACCAAATGTTATCATAAATGGGAATCAAAATCAAAAAATCCTGACTGTTTCCAAGATACATGCTGGAAAAGTTTCATTCAAAGTTTCTTGTTTTTTCGATATTTCAAGAAGAGGAAGTTCTTCTACGGCGTTGATACTGTGAGGCCCCAATTCCCTATTCTACTAATTTCTCTATTGATTACCGCCCTCAGGGATTCAGAGAGGGGGCGAAAAAAAACAGATATACGCAAAAAATGATGGAGAACTTAGATAATTCTGTTAGTTTTAGAATCTATGTACACCCAATTTAGCAGAGAAAGCTCCCCTTGCGCTTTTCTAGTATCACGCGTCGGTTTTGAATAATTTTAAAACTTAATTGCATATCATTAATTAATTTATTTTCGACTTGCAAATACTTTTCTAAATTAAATCTGACGAAAAAAACTAATCTCCATTTATTAGGTCAAGTCAAAACAGAAGGAATACAATAAAAACCATACCTCTTTAAATACTTCGTAAAACTCGCTTTTAAATTCCCAGAAAATGTTACATTAAACTTCCACAAAATTAAAAATATTTTTATAGCATATTTTAAAGGAATGTTAAAACATCAAATTCTTATCCACATAGTTACAAGGAAGAGTTTGCATAAAGATAATAAAACCAGAAACTCAGATCACATTTATATTTCAGGGAGAATCTTGAAGGCTTTCCTCTGAAAAGAAATGTCGGAAATAAATACAGTTTAAGATGGGATTTGAAATTACAATTTTTTAACTACTACTTAAAATGTAAAGTAGTTTCATTTACTTCCAGCACACAAAGATAGTTAAGAGATTAAATTTTTTATGTTGGTGAAACAGAGAGGAAATTAAACTCGAGCAATTTGCAACCCAAGCGGTTTATTAAATTTTTTTTACTATCAATTTGATAAGTAAGTATTTTGACACCTAAAAAAATCGTTGAACATTTTCTATATTACTAAAAAAGTGTAATTTTTTCCTCCACTTCCCTTTCGCTTTTCTTAGTTACGAGCTCATCAATTTTGGTACCACACCCTTCAGAAAATTACAGAGGATTTTGGACGTCGACACAATGTCTATTCACATAAATATTAAAATAGTATCAACTCTTTTATTATCTAGAAAATGGATGAAAGCGGCGAAACTTATTGCTACTATTGTTAAACAAAAATAAATAGAAACAGTTATCGTAAAATAAATTGTAGTCTGAATAAATGTCAAAATAAATTTCCCAAGATAACATTTTCCTAAATGAACGTTTATTTTTATATATTACTATCTACTTTCATTAGCACTCACCCTCTAATAGAAACCTCCTAGAACTAGGAAGGTAGTTTTCAGCACACGTACCTGAAATTAAAACGAATTATTAGTAAAAAAACATCTTGGAAATCTCTTCAGGAATTCGCTCAATATTCATTCTCAACACTCACAGATAACTTCTTCAAAATGACAGTTTGAAAACCTTTCGGATTTGCGTTTTCATCTTAAAACAAGCCGCGCGACTTTTTCCATATTAACCGACAAATGGATATGGAATTTATTTACCACTTTCAATAAAAAGCTCTTAAAAGAAATTTTTACTGACTTTCTTATATTATAGCAAGAAACGCTTTTATTGCGTATCTTCATGGTGTATATTTGAAGCGATAAAACATTTATTATTATTTTTATTAACCAACTTACAAATATTTTCTAATTTTATTAAGGTTAGATTAGAAAAACAATGTAGGTGAGAAATGCAGACTTGAACATTTGCTAAGTTTCTCGAAGATAAAGTCGGCAGAAAATATGATTTTTGTTTACATATTGTAAATATCTAGATTTACTAGAATGTGACAAGGTAATAGAAAATAAACTTCTCACAAACAGCTTTAACAAATAAAAATTTCGGGAAGAATTCCGATGGCTCAAGATTGAAAGAGATGGTCTGGTGTACCATAGATTTGGGTTTAAATCCCATGCGAAATCTAATTTTCTGTTAGTAAGTATAATATAAAGAAATTCATTTATTTTATCAACCGTTATTACTCATTATTGAGTAGCGTAGTGTATTTACTAATTACTAAAATCCATTTCAAGACAAATCTTACAAATACATGGATTTACAAAACCTTCTCGTTCACATCAAAGATTTCTGTTTTGTCTGTTTTAGAACTGACTTCATCGCAGAGACTCTAGCCTGCTTTAATAGTTTGTAATCCATAAAAAATATCATCTAGAAAAATTCAGATCGATAACGGGCTAGAAACTAGAGTCCTGCTTGGCCTTTAAATTTCTCTATCCACGAATAACACAACTTTCTAGTGATGTCAACAGCGGTTGACATTGATTGGGCTAGAGCAAAGCCAATACAGAACCAGCTATTTTAGCCCGGCCGCTATCAAGAAATATAAATATTGGATCCTAACAATAACTTCCTCGACCATCCCTGTCCCACAGCAATTTTGACTTATGTTTCAAGTTCCAGCAAGATTCCAAAAGCCACCAACATGTAAGCCGCCAGGTATACGGAAGCACCAGCAGAGGTGGCACGCGGTACACCAGTAGCGTAATTTCATTCGGACCGACCAGGCTGAGATTCAGTTACAAGTCTTAATTCTCACATCCCCACAATCGCTCCTACCCTAGTCCTACCGTAATCCTAGAATGCGTGCAGCATTAACTTTTTCCAAAAATATCCAACTCAAATTAAGCCAAAAAGAAAAAATGTACAGCATCCTCTGCTGCTTTGCAACAGCAGGAACAATTATGGTCTTTGACTTTAAATAATTCGCTCCAGATTTTCGCATGGTGTCCGGAAGTATTCAAACATCGGCAATAGTTTCTTCCGTCTGTCTCTGCGAGGTTAGAAGAGAAAAGACTTTTGTAGACTTCTCGGTCTATCAACAGCCAATGCATAATTAACCAGATGTATCGTCCCTTAGTCAATTCCACTGCCAGTCGTGCCGACAGCAAATGTCTTGGTCGACACGTTACGAGCGCCATACCAACAATAACCATAACATTAGATCATCAACAAGGTTCAACTACCACGCTGCGCCCTCCATTAAGACGCCAGCATTCGAAGCTACCTAACAGCCTGCCACTTCGAAAAATCCTGCAATCATGCTGACGATGACGGTATTTGCGTCCTGAATCCAAATATACAAATCACCAGCACGGCCGAAGAGGCTTAGAGAGAGCCTCCCGTCAGAATAGCGGGAAATAAAATATTGAGATCATCATCTCTTTTCTCTTTTCTTCTCTTCTCTTCTATTCTCTTCTCTTCTCTTCTCTTACCTTCTTTTCTTTTCTCTCTCTCCCAAGCCTTCCTTCTAAACTTCCACTTACGCACCATCTACATAGACTTAAAATGTCTTTTACTAATAAATATTTACAACTTACAACGCCTTTCATTTTAAACGAAACCGTGAGCCTTAGAAATATAAGCTGTAAGCTAAAACTGCCCTTCTCAGAGTAAATCAAGCAGCTGGCCCTTCGTATTATCCGACAATTAATTATCAGCCCTTAGGTTCCCTTATTCATCTAAGCTGAAAAGCTCGAAAACTTCAAATTTTATACATTTGTGAATCTGTTACTGCTTTATCGCGCTGGTTGGATGTCCTTCAGTACCACACTAATCGCTTAAGACGATATAGTACAATGCAGACCAGCCGAGTTGTCGCGTAGCGCTGTATGATACACGCCCTACCGGTCCTGCATCAGATTCTGATTGCCAGTCCTTGCTCTAAACATTGCTTGGTCTTGAGTTCTTTGCAGTACCTAACCCATCTCCACGTTTCATGGGCTTGCTTTGACGACGACAACTATATAAAAGACTTCCCCTTATGCTTCTAGTCTAGCTAGTCCACCACGGGGTCAGAAAACGCGCGTAGGCACCGGCGCTGAAAAGTACGGAAACAACCAACCAACAATGCGATAGTTGGGCGGCTACCTCACTCCACCACCCTCTGGATCCTGTGTACTAGGGGGCGCAGATCTGGACCCACATCCACCACCAACGGCTTAAAGCCACCACACCACTCGACAGTCGGACTTTAAGAATTGGGGCGCTTGAGGGCCGCTACCGTCACTTATCCAAACCCACGGCGCGGTTGGTGGGTCGAAACGGCAGCGCCACACCACCAACCCAGAGCCTGCGTTGGCGGGCGTAGGTCCGGACACCACCACCACCTCATCTCAGCCTCATCCGATCTGCCCCGGGTAGCTGCCGGGACCGTGATTACCACTTCCTTTCCCACCCAAGTCCTTGAGCAGGAGGATCCTCAGGGTACCCGCTCCGCCGTTCCCGGAAATTCGCCGCTCGTCCGCTACAACGCTCTCCTCCAAAAATCGCCCACCAATCCCCCCCATCCAAAAATCCCCTGTTCCCACCTTCGCGGCGTGAACCGCAGAAGTTGTGATTCTGAAAGGAACCGTTTTTACCACCGAATCCTAAAAACCACCTCCATCATAATATTCCACTCTAACCAATCCTTGCTTCCACTTCGGTACGAAGCAACCACCATAATCTACGAAGAGGCAAACAACTAAGAAGAGGTGACCGCCACCACCATTTACGATTTGCGATGCCAGCTGTAACCAACATCACCACTACGAGCCATCAAGATCTCCAGCAAAACCACCACCACCACGAAGGACGCATTCCAGTCCACCAATCAAGATTCCCCAGGCTACAGAGAAATTAAGTTTTCCACGGCCAGCCACCTTCGGTGGCATTTTGCGTTGAATAGCAGTTATGTCACAGTATAAAAACCTTACGGAATCAGTACGTTCACTGAGATAAAAATTTTGTTACGTGTTTTTCGACGCGCACTGAACAAAATTCAGTAAACAGTGATGTAAAATTGTTGTGTTGAATCTTGCAAAAACCGCACTAACGCTTCGTACCGCTATGCGAGCTGCGCGTGGTGACAATGTGCAATAAAAATTTTGGACACAAACAGCAAAGACACCGACAGCAAGTGAAAGTACTGATTCCGTAAGGTTTTTATGTGACATAACTGATATTCAACGCAAAATGCCACCGAAGGTGGCTGGCCGTAGAAAACTTAATTTCTCCCTGGCCTGGGGTATCTTGACTAGTTTATTTTTCTATACTGTGGTTATGCTTCCTGTCGACATTCATCACAGCCACGTGGAAAGTTCATGTACGCAGATACTGCGAGCTGATCAGTGTCCTCTGCTGTGCGAACAAACAAAAACTTTAGATGCCATCTGGATCTAGATACCACGAAGATATACTACAGTGACTGGAATGAACAACGATGTTATGGAGGAGAGCTGCCGCGCTCTCCGGGAGGTTTGAGATGAGAATGTCTTGGGACGTCTGTCAACACCTCGTCCAGTCATCCGATACTGTTCCTACCCAAACTTGACTCAGTCTCCAGACTGCCGCGATCAACAAACTCGCTATAACGACGTTTCGTCCCGTACTATCTGCTTTGGGTAAGCCGTCTACCATCATCACCATCATTCATGAGGTTTCTTGTGCCTCTCGCTCATTCCAGCTTTAAATCTCGCTATTGGATGACTGAAAAGGAAGTTAACTCCTAAAAGGTCGGCTTTTAACGTTAATTGCTTGCTTGGTCATCAGCCAATGGCTGCGTCATCATACTCAGACGCAATTACTAACAGCAAGTTAGCCATAATCTAGAGCTATTTCAGTAGATGACTTACACCCACTGCATGATAACAGTCTTATCAGCCCTGTAGATATTCCAGTCTGAAGCAAGGCATCATTTAGATATGGTTTCCCAGCCAGTGGAGAAAGTCTTCATTCCTATTGTTGTTGCGTCATTTATTTTTAAGCTTTAGGGGGAATTTTGCTCGGGATTCCCTTGCATATCTTCTTCCATCTTTTTTTGTCTCTAGCTACATATTTCTTTTACTTCCCTAGCTGACGATTGCCTTTCCGAGAATTGAAACAAAATTATCATTGACTTCTTTAAACATACTTTTCAGTATCACATTTCTTTCATTTTTCATTCTTACTATTAGTGGCTAGCCCTGTACAACTGATTATTCGTTATTGTCTCTAGCAGCTTTCCTTATGAAATTTTTTCTCATGACTGCTTCAATTCCTCTCAGTTCTTTCATTTCACACGCTTAGATCTTAGAGCTTTGCCTCTTTTATAGCATCCATATTTGAAAGGATAGACAATACATTGAGAAATCTAAACTGTAATTTCTTTTGGCATCCTCTTGTTCTAAAAAAATGATTCACTCATTTCATAGTCTTTATAGTCTACTTTTACTCATAAAATTGACTTCCGTCTTGCGATTGTTCTTGGGGGGTGGATATCACTTTTCACAATCACCACCAAATCATCAGAATATATTAATTCTCTAGCCCTCAGTGGTTCCAGTTTCCGTACCCTGATCCTAGCTCTCCGTAGTGTAGTATTCAAGAAGTTCATCAGCACTATAAATAGCAGAGAGCTCAGAATTCCTTCCTGTTTCACACTCGTATTTGTAGCAAGTTCTTCCGATATATTCTATGTTTTTATTTGTTCTAACATAATTTCGGTTTGCTTGTATTTATCACAGTATTTTGGCACGCTAAGACATTGTCAAAGTGTTATCTTCTCTTCAACATTTCTAAGCAAGGCACAATTTTTATTTTCCATAATAGCATGTCCTCTTGTTTGATTTCGTTTTACGTTACAATTAGCAACATCACCTGAGATGATGGTTGGCCATTAACTTTCTTTAAGTTTCAGTAGTTAAATACATTTAACAGATAACTAAGATTCAAGAACTTCGAAGTGAATACTTGGAGTTTTACTATAAGAAAGAGCGAAGATAAAAAACAAGGCTTAAAGAAGTGATTTAATAAAATTTTATCAAGCAATATCACGTATGTAAAATCAAGAAAAAATAGTTCAGTTTCTTCAAGTCTCTCGTTGTAAATTATTCCGAATATTGTTCAAGTAATTTATTAGAGAAAATTGTTGTTCTGCTTTGAAGTGTGAAAATCAAATTTAATCTGTTCATTAAACGTCTAGATGTAATTACTACTATTTGTACTAAGTAGCAATTTATCAACAATACCTATTAGCGAGTAAGAGCAAAAGCGGATAATATTCATTATTAGCGATGAATACACACATGTTAACATCTAAAGGATCAGGTAGATAATAGTCTACATATAATCCAAAACAGTACATGCTATTTATCCGAAGGTATGAATTTATATCCATTATTTCTACAGGATTAAAACTCCTACTTAATCGTTTTATTGTTGTTCCATATATACAAACAGTTCTTTAAGAGAAATCAAATCGTAATATACCAACCACAGAACTCTTGGTGAACACAAAACCCAAACTTACCTAAAGCGTTAATAATTATGAATACTACATTCAGGTTTATTCTCTTGTATTTGTTGTAATATTGGAGACTATGAATTATGTAAGGTAGTTAGTGGTTACATTCTATTGATAAGAAGCGCTACATCTGAACAACGAAGTTTCTCTTTGAACATTTCATATTCAACCTTAACGTGTCTGTTTATTTTGCAAATTTTCCATTTTCTATACCAATAAATTTCTTTCGATAACTATTTGTACATGTCCACGGAGACATGTTTTTCCATCGAAAGATTTTTCTACAAGTATCTCAAATTTAAATCTTAATGTGAAATTCAAAACCTCCACACCTATTTCACTACACGACAGTAATTTCTAGTGTTAACAAAGGGTATAGCGCTTTATAACGTCTGCTCGGGACACGAAACCGCATCTTCGTTGTAACATCGATCAAAGGAGTGACCAGAAGACAAATCGTTAGTGCCCGAACAGGTGTCGGCCCTGACATATATACATTACGTTACCGTGAAAATTCGGATAGATCCTTTGTCGTGAATTTTGCTGTTATAACTAAAGCATATTACATTACAAACTGGCACAGTCAAACACTAATTAAGAAAAGAAAAAAAAACTTTTCCTCTGTATTCATATTTTAGATAAAAGGATCTTACTTTCATTTTGTAGTATAAAGAAGTTTTACATCATAATTTGTTTGTTTACAGCGACGGAATAAATATTAAAAAAGTTTGTACAGAAATCTTGAGAGAAATATCATATAAAATAAGAAAAACAAGATGGAATTCAACTTTAGTCTTTTAATCAACAAAATTATGAAAAATCGGATTTGTAAGCAAAAATAATAAAATTGTCAGTACGTAGGAATACATCAAACTATTCGGCATTTAATTAGATATTCATGATAGTATGCTACGTAGTATATCTGTGAAATACCAACGAAATTGGATATCTAGTAGTATCAAATAGCTTCCGGCGACTGCTCGAACATTCATGGTTATTAATCCCTTGGAGAAACTGTTCTCTATTTCTACGGGCAAGGCCACACATTTACGTGATGTAGTTACGTGTTTAGACATTCAATAAAATTTAGTTATATAAATAGGTCATTCAGTTTCATATAAAGGAAAAACGAAACTGTGCCACAATATATGTCGTTTGATTGTTTTTAAAGAAAAGATTCTTTAGAAAATAATCTGCGGATACAATGTTGAATGTGTTCTGTGTTAATTAAAAATTAAGTTCGAAACGAGACACGGAATAATTTCTGGCTATGTTTTGATGTAAACAATTCTTCTAAATTTTCAAAAATAATTGTTTTATATTTGTGCATATCCTTCTATCGCTTTTCAATTTAATGCACCTAGTCGACTTAAACCGACCTCCTCTTCCACCCGAAATCCGCCACCTCATCAAAGAAAAACGCAGAGTCTACTGCCTTTTCATCAAGAACCACGATGCTGTGGTTAAAACGCAGAGAAACAGACTCAATGCCCTGGTTCGGAGAAACACCATCCGTTTCAGGGAGGAGCGCTGGTCTGCTGTATGCTCTAACCTGGATCATAGACACGGCGGCCGAAACCAAGCTCAAGCTTATCTCTTTGCCGACACGCTACAATACATCCACCAATCCCCAGCGGACCCTCTCTTCGACAATGGCCATTTCCACCTAAAAACACACATGAAATCCACCCCCTAGTGATGGGTCCTCTTCCTCTTTCCTACCAACCGCCGCCTCCGAACATCACTGCTCCAATCCGGGCAGAAAAAACGACGGCTGCCATTTCTTCTGGCAGAATCTCCGCACCCGGCGAAAACACCATCATCGGAAGGGCTCTGCGTCACTTACCACAATCCGCCATTTTACTACTCACATCTATCTTCAACCGTTGTCTCCTAAGCGGATATTTTCCTTATTCATGGAAAACCGCTACCGTCATCATCATCCCCAAACCAAACAGACAAGCCTCCAATCCTTCTTATTATAGACCAATCACCCTCCTAAACGTCATCGGCAAGATTTTCAAGAGAATCCTTACAGATCGACTCACAGAATTTCTTTCGGACAATAATCTCATCCCAAATCACCAGTTTTGTTTTTGAACTGGCAGATCTACCTCATCTTTCGTCTACACTCAAACATCAGCAGTACAATCAACTCCGGTCAGTGCGCCATCGCCATCTTTCTAGACATCGAATGCGCCTTCGACAAAGTCTGGCACGAAGGACTTCTTCTTCGTAAGCTTATTCGTGCCAACGCCAACGTCTCCCTTCCATTTGTTCGCC
>VTPC01001294.1:0-11830 GCA_011009095.1 Ignelater luminosus
AGTCTGAAATAGTGAAAATTCGGGATTAGCATAAACTTATAAGAATGAAGGAAAGTCTTTAAAGCACACTATTTCAGGACTGCTTTTGAAATACATAAGTGCTGCTTATAATTATTAGCTTAAAATTAACATCGTCGCTTACAATTACTGCAGACGAATAAAAAACAAAGGCCTCGTTATTAAAAAATGAACAGCTATGAAGTGATTATGCTCGTATTTAAGTATCCTAATAAAACAATCGTTCAAAACTAAAAAGTAAGAAACATGGCTTATGTGCTTATAATTTACTGTCCTAGCCAATGGAACACAACTAATAGTATCATTTACTTTTCAAAATATTCTTTCAATAGACTTAATTTTTATATAATACAGAAATAGTTTTGGTTAACAATAAGGTAATTATCAATAAAACAACTAAAACGCTAAATAGTAATATTAAGAATTCGTCCCCAACACTGGGTATATGAAATACTGCATTAAAAGGTAACCAAAGCCAATTAGCATTAATGCTTTACATAGTTTGTCAACACACCACATTCTGAAACGTAAAACTCTTTATAACATCAGAATAAAATTTTAAGCTTTTTGACTTACATTTTCATGTGTCGTCTAGCGGCTGGAAGTGTTTCATCGCTTTCCTTAAGTATGTAAAGCCTGGCAGAATGAATACAATGATAGAAATACTCTTCGATATTTAAACCCTCTCCATCAACTTTATACAGTTCCTTTTCAGCTTCTGTCATTAATCTTCTAGCCATTAGTGAACCATCGTTATTAAAATCCCATTGTTTATTGGCGTAGTAATCAAACACTTCGAAACCTTTATTGATCCTCTGTTGTATTTTCCACATTCTGGAAAACAGCAGATGATTTTAAAAGAAGTAAGAAGATAGGGAAAGCTCTACTTACATTGGCTTGTGCCCTGATAAGAAAAGTATAGTATCTAATATTATTGCTGGAATGTAATGGTATAGAACAACACAAATATTATGAGTCCATCTTGATGTTTTCATCGAACCTCCTGGATACCATACAACACCATTCAATGGCATCCTTGAGTTTATCAGTTTTCTGCCTATATCAATTATTTCAGACCATGTTACTTTGAACTCAAAAGAGGACGTGCAGTTATAAATTCTTCTCTCTCTAGAGTTTATAACGAATCAAATTAGAAATTTAAAAAAACAATGTTATTATATCTTACTTAAACTTCATGTAATCCGATGTCGTTAACATCAAGATGTTTACTGCGATATCTACTGGCAGAAAATCAGCGTAACCTTGTGAGTTGCAAAACATCGTTCTTATAACGCCTTTTCCTGCACCAATTAGTAGTCCTGCAGGGCCATTAACATTGTCACTCCAACCAGGCAGGGGTTCTCTCCATATTGGTATAACTGTAGAAAAGAAACAGTTATTTACTCTTACTATTTTATTTAAATCTGCGTTTCTCTTTCTCACTTCTTTTCATTCTTGATATTTCTGTTTCTTTCTGATTGTATTTCGCTTTTATTAATTTTTCATATTAAAGCACTGTAATGAGCCATCAATAAGGCTACGCCGATTGGTTTACTTTTTGATGGTTCGTTACTTGCGACATTGATTGATTTTGGCTTTAATCTGAAATAATTATCACTCTAATTGACGCAATTTTTGGGTTTTTCAAGCTAGATTACGCAAAAACGGTTTTCTTTGACTGCTAGGTAACTTTGTTGTTACTTAGAAATATTAAGAATATTGGGTTAGTATTACAAAAAAAATCATTTTACTTTACGGATACTTTTTTGTGAAAAGTATTATTTTTTAAGTTTATTCTCTCACATTTGGTTTTTCAATTTTAACCTCTGAATGTCTGTACTTCAAAAGAAACAGAAACGGGACTCTCGAAGCGTATACGTACACTACTGAGATTTATTAAAACAAGCTTTAATAGTTATATAATAATTAATTATTACGTACCAACTGAAGGGCGAAGTATAATAACCGGTAAATTGTTCATTTCGTCAACAACAAGACTTTCCGCAAGCGCTTTCGAAAACGCATACGAATTGGGATAATCGCCTAGTATCCTATTTATGAAAAGTAAAAAATTACAAATGTATACAATTATGCAAACTGAATTGATATTACTGCTGCTGTACATAGTATAATAGGTTAGTATACAGGATGATTCATATCAGGAGGCGAAACGTGAAGTTTCATAATCAGGGCCATACCTATTTTAATTGAAACACTAGAAATAAGTTTTCAGTAAGTCAGGAATGTTATTTCAGTAAATATTCAAGAACATTTGTGCAGGAATACAAACCCAGAATTGAGATTTAAACTAAGACTTACACTAGTAAGATCTTTAGACTTGAAAAGACTCTTAAGAGAAATTGCCTTAAGTGTCTTGAAAGGTTCTATAGGCCTTTTAAGAATTATTTATATAATAAAAAAATTTAAGTTAATAATAATATCAATATTTCTATCATTTTAATCTAAATTTTAGTGAGATGTACGTTCTTAAAATATTGAACAATGTACTATTTTGTATCTGTTTAGGCTATACTTTGTCTTTATGGCAACTCAGAATTTTGAGAAGTTTTTGAATAAATTGTTATATAGAACTTTTCACCCAACCATCAACGAAAAATGCAAATTTCCTAATGTCCGTAGCTGCTCATTGTGATTTTGTTTCTTTATATTGTTTCTTCTACACGGTAGCATCGTCCGAAAATAACAATGAAGTAATGAAATTTGGATCCTGATTGTTGTTTAAGAATGATCCGATGAATTTGATTACTTGATTGCAAGTGCTGCACGTCTTGAAAGTCATGAGGATGCAATACTTCTCGGGGTAAGGTTTTTCAAACAAAATCTCGAGAATCTTGTAAACGATGAGCTGATCGTCCTGTGCAGATTGTGTTGATAATGTACAGTCAATTTCATATTAATTTGGGACAACTTTTGCGAGCAATTCTTGCGTATTTTAAGTAGTATAAAACTGGTTTTTCTTTTCAGCGAGGTTAAGTACTTATATTTGTAGCAATTAATCAAAACTCTCCAGTAATTTTTATTTTAATATTACAATAAAATCAAATCCGAAAATAATCTACAGCCGCTTCCACTGCTGGTCGTTGAGTATTGATTTCAGTGCATTGCACTTGTAATTAGTAATTAAGTTGCTAAATAATACTTAAATCTAACTGATATTTAATTACAAGTTGACAGCTTATACCGTCACATCAAATAGTACCGAATGGGGGATGATATTGATTAAAATATTCTTGGACGAAATGGCCGATTTTGCTAGAATGCATGTGTCGATAGTGTCAAGAATAATTGCAAGATTAGATCCAGAAATCTTTAGGAATCGGAAGGGTTACTTTTCTGTAAATGCACAATTTGTTTGTAATGCAAAATTAAAAATCTTGGATATCATTGCAAGATAGCCAGGGTCAACGCATAACTATCCTACAGACATACAATAACAAGTTAAATTAAATCAACTAGAAATAAATCCTTTTAAAGCTAACAATTGGGCTTCCTTGATTTGATGTCGAACAAATACATCTTTTCCTTATAAGCACTAAAATTCTTCGTCTCTTTTTCTTTTTATATTGATATTTTCTCTTTGGGCTTTCAAGATATCTAAATTGAATTTCGGTAACCTGGCATTTTATATCTGCTAATCTTTCATACTTTAGACCCATATTTTCAGTGGCAGAAGATGCAAGTCTTCTACGACTTTGTCATTCTTTTTTGGTATAGGTTTGTGGCTTCACTTTTGGAGTAGTAGTAATTAAAACAAAGTATTGAAAAATAATTTCTTTATTATTTTTAGGTAAAGTGTCTTCTAAACAAGTGATTGTCAAGAACTTTATATTAATTTTTAGGTCGTCGGCCGTAAACACGGGTGTTCCTTTGAACGTTCTTCATTAAATTTTGGACAGTGTCATTTGTTATATTTTTACTGGCTTTCTTCCACAGAATCTTCATTTCGTCTATTGTTAAAGTTGGTTTCTGCAGTTTTCTTTTTATAATTGTCCAGTACCTTTCGATGGGCCGCAATGAACGAAATTTATACTCTTAGCTTTATACCATTCAAGAGCAGATTTTGAATAATATGCAGGCGCTAAATCCGGCCAAAAAATTGTAGAACCTGTATAATTTCTTAAAAAAGGTAGAAGTCCCCGGTTTAGGATCCACAGATCACTTGGCCACTATTTCGCAGCGAAATACAAAAAATAATCAACGCAAACCGAGATTATTTTCAAATTGTTTTGTACACTTTTTGAATGATGCATAACTTGCAAAACTTTTGTTACCAGTCCTTATATCTTTCGTACTTTTGACGAATTTATTATTTTGATACATCTTTGGTTCCTTAACTAGCAACCATTGAAAGTGTTGTGCAGTGATATTCATATTTAATTATTATTTAAATTTAATTACTAGTTAACTAACAATAACTTTAATAAAGACAATGCAAACGGCTGTTAGTGTTTTAATTATATTTTACAATAAAAGAGACTTAAAAAACATCTGGGAATGCAAAGTATAACCACAACGGACTCCGTTTTGTTACTTTTTTCAAACTTCGGCAGCTATTTTGACTATGTTTTCGAGATGATATCAAAAAACTAAAAGTATACGTGTCGTATCTTTTGATGTAGAATACGATTCTAAAGTAAAAATAAATTTTTGAAAATCTTTCAAATTTCGGCGGCCATTGACCATGTTCCCGTAGAGATATCAAAAAACGAAGACACTACGTGATTTTTAGTCTTCCAAATCTGAAGTCAGAATCTCAAACTTAAAAAAAAATGCGGACCGACAGACAGACAGACAGACATCGCAAATTCAATAACGACTTCTATTGGAGTTCGTTGAAAATATGTGACCTGGACTATAAAAGGTGATTATTGTATCAAGATATCGATTTTGCGGTTTTAAAAAATTCTTTTAATAAAACTAATTCGTACCTATAGATGGGAAATAAAAATTAAAAACAAATTGAAAATTAAGTGTCCAACTTTGTTCGTGTAAAAAGAAATCATGCAAAATTCTGATGCACGCAATAACATATTTGATCAAGTGTAGGTATCATAATTAGTTAGTTATTGACAGACTTTCTAACGGTAGTCTTGTTAACCACGTTTTCATAATCTAAATGACATAGAAACTAATTAAGAAATTTATTACCACATTTTAAACAAATACATTAATTAACAATAAATACATCAATTAATATTGAATGGGACCACCATTCTTTTGAATTACTACATGAATTCATTGCGTGAAGGTTTTTATAAAATTTTAATTTCTAACTTATTTTCTCTCATCTTTCTTGGATAGCATTTTATAATTTCACAGTTTTGGAGTCTATGATAATTGGACGGATACAGCGACAAACCATAGAAAGAAATGTGTGATTTGAAATAAATCTGACAGAACATTGATAGTGACACTGCTTCAGTGATTAATGGTTAAGATTTTGGACAACCGGGGTCTTTAATAAATATCCATATTTACAGTAGAGAATTCTACAGTGCATTTTTATATTATAGAATTTAGAGTTACTTACAATTTTTATAACAACTAAAAAAAGTTACCAGTCATCACATTGCATTTTTTTTTACAGTGTAAAAATGAACTTAAACCACAACCTACTCTGAATTCTATAATAAAAAATACTTAAGATTAATATGAGATCCATTGTACACCTCTCTTATGGTTTTTAGCAATACCAAGTATTCTGAGCCTTTGATAAGCAACAGAAAATACGCGACGGGATAGTTGTTGCCTGTTTGAAAACCTTGACAATATTCCCGATAGGCATACTGTTAGCAAATTATAACAAATACATATGTTGGAATATTCTTCATTGCATGGTTATAAATTAGATAGATTGTCATAGAAAGTTTGCCTTTTAGTTAAATATAGATTTGAAAAGTGCGATGCTTGTGTTTTTTACTTAAAATGTGACCCAGATAATGAAGTTTTATTTTCCACCTCCTGACCACATTGCCTTATACTACATTGGACTATGTATAGTAATTTTATTTGTGACTTACTTCTTAGTAACGCGCAGTAAAAGTTCCTCGTCTAACCATTCTACTATCTTGATAAGTAGTTGTGGATCTGATGGTGGTGGATATGCTTTCTCGTACAGGATTCGTTCACGTAGGTGACAGTAAGCGGTTGAGACCTGACAAAATACCTAAAATTTAAATATTGACAAAGATTAGTATTGAACTTAGCATTTCAGGGGTGTTTAGAATATCTTAGCGTTGTATGTTTGCACAATAGAAGGTCTTATGTAGATATAACACATCGTTCAATAAGTCCCGAGACTAACCCAGAGATGGTGCTAGTAGTACCAAACTAGCCACGTTTCCCTAGAGTGCGAACCTTCACATGAAACGTGTAAAAATTTCACGTCGATTGGACCACAAACAGCAGAGTTATCGAGGTTAGAGTAAAGTCACTTTGTAATTTGTTTGAAAAATGGAACAAAGCGAGTTTCGCGTGTTGATAAAACATTGTTTTTTAATGGGTAAAAACACCGTAGAAGCCCAGCAATGGCTTGAGAAACGTTACCCGGACTCCTCTCGATCCAAATCAACGATTTGTCGTTGGTATGCTGAGTTTAAACGTGGTCGTCCGGACACAAACGATGCGGAACGTTCGGGTAGGCCATTGGAAGCCGTTACACCGGAAAATGTGAGTGAAGTATTCAAAATCGTAATGAAAAATCGCAAAGTAAAGGTCCGTGAGATTGCAGAAATGACACAGATATCATCTGGAAGCGTATTTACAATCCTTCATGAAAAATTGAGCATGAAAAAGGTTTTTTCCAAGTGGGTGCCGCGATTGCTTTCAATGGAACAAAAACAGCAACGAATCGACGATTCAGAGAGCTGTTTATCGCTATTTACTCGCAATAAAAAGGATTTCCTGCGTCGATACGTGACCATGGATGAAACATGGATACATCATTTCACTCCGGAGTCGAATCGGCAATCATCTGAGTGGCGCATGGCTGGCGAAAGCCGCCCAAAGCGTCCAAAAACGCAGCAATCTGCTGGCAAAGTCATGGCGTCTGTTTTTTGGGATACACATGGCATCATTTTCATTGACTACCTGGAAAAAGGTAAATCGATCAACAGTGATTATTATATTGACTTGTTGGTACGTTTGAAGGAGGAGATCGCAGCAAAACGACCGCACATGAAGAAGAAAAAAATCCTTTTTCAGCAAGACAATGCACCATGCCACAAGTCCATGAAAACAATGGCAAAAATCTACGAGTTGGGCTTTGATTTGCTTCCCCACCCCCCGTATTCGCCAGATTTAGCCCCCAGCGACTACTGGCTCTTTGCTGATCTCAAAAAAATGCTCCAGGGAAAAAAATTTGGCTCGAATGAGGAGGTCATTGCCGAAACTGAAGCCTATTTTGAAGCAAAGGATAAATCCTTCTATAAACATGGTATAGAAATGTTGGAAAGGCGTTGGAAAGATTATATCACTCTAAAAGGAGATTATATTGATGAATAAAAATGATTTTTGAAAAAAAAAATGTTGTTTTCGTTGTTAGTCTCGGGACTTATTGAACGATGTGTTACGTCACTCATGGACATAATGTTCGAACCAATAAAAAGTTAATTTCTTCAAGTTCAGTATAAATAAGAGCTTTAATGGATACTTAATACTGTTTGTATACAAAATTTTGAGTCTTTAGCCCA
Source organism: Ignelater luminosus (assembly GCA_011009095.1). Classification (NCBI taxonomy): domain Eukaryota; kingdom Metazoa; phylum Arthropoda; class Insecta; order Coleoptera; family Elateridae; genus Ignelater; species Ignelater luminosus. The sequence continues at coordinate 7,731 of VTPC01001294.1, forward strand.
AACCTTAACAAAGTTAAGTAAGAAACAAATTGTCTTTTTTGGTCCAAAACGTCATTATCATCTATAATCTTAAATATCAAAGTTTCGCAGTTTTCTGCAAATACGTATCCAAGTTATTCCATAAATTTAGGAATCGTCCTATATTACGAATTGTAAGGTTTGAATTAATCTAACGTTTTCTGGGATTATCTTTTTAACCTCTGCGATTCCCAACCAAAGAAATATTACGTCATCGTGGTCTAACGGATAGCATCGAACTTTTATAAAAGAATTTTGTTTTTTGTCAAATTTTAATTGCTCAACATAAAGGTAACATTTACCGTTAATACATTAGCCAAACCGTTTTCTATATTTTTTCCTACAAATCGCGAAAAAGTGGAATGTTCTCGTATCTCATGACAAATCTCGGGCTAACAGGCTTCACCCAATTATGTATGTTTCGTAAATCTATCATGCCATTTATGATTTGGCCTATATTCGTGGGCTTTTTGATTTCTTTCAGCGCCCTTATTACAACTACCTTGCCACATATTCTTTTTATTAATTAAACAAGTTTACCTTTGTAATGATGGCAATCGTTGTGAATATTATACTCGTCTATTTTGATAGATGAAAAAAATAACAATTAATATAACATGACAAATGAAAGAAAACATACTGTAATTATAAAAGCGTAATTGTCAATATAATACAGCTAAAAAATAGATCATCTAATTTCAAATTTTAAAGAATTAAGTAATCGTTATTAAATTAATTAAATGTTAATTTCATTTTTTGTTTCCTTTATTGTTACTTTATGGAACTTTTTCTGTGATAACCTCACATTATCTGCTTGACGCTTTTCAGTACAACATATCCTTATTAAAGGCCTAAACAAGTTTTCATGGTAACCAACCAACTTGATCTAAATTCAACCAGAAATTATGACCGATCAAACACTTATAACTCATAAGATCGGTGTGATCATTCGTAAAAGGTACTTTCAGTTGGTGTTCATATGTTCCAAAACATATAGTTCGTGTTTGTTATTGCGTAAATGTAATGGGGTTGTTTTTTGTTAGGGTGATTGTGTTTTATTGAGTGTTTTGCATAATTGAATTTGTCTGTTTGTGTTTGTAACATTGTGCTTTATAGTGATTTATTACTAGTTCATCTCGGTTCTTAAAACCATAATTTATCCTTAAATAATGATAACTAACCTAAAGTACAATTTTTGTGCATTAGGCAAAAAATGTAACTCATCATATCGGTAAATTGATGTCTAACTATCTTACTAAGCTAGGTAGCCCTAGTCTCATTTGTTCTTAGTAATTTCATAAATTATTTTTACATAGCAGTTTGTATTCATACATGGTGAAAAGTCTATGTTCCGCTTCTTTGTAGCAACATGGTATGTTACAATATCCCGTTTTTGTTTATATTTCCACTTTTTTTTCGCGTTATGGTTAAACAAAGAAGAAAAGTAATATTTAAAAGACCAATGTAAATACAAATTATTAACAAAAACAACAAAGCAGGTTAAATAATCAACGAAATATTTGCATTTAAGTTTTCTAAGACTAATTACTTTTATTAAACGGTATAATAACAGTGTATTGGAAATTCCTATTGTGTTCATAAAAAACTAATTAAAAGTTAATAATTAGCAAATTTGACAAGAATTTAGAAAAATACAAATTAATAAATTAACAGGAAAATAATTAACTAACCTTCCTGTGTTAGATATTTCTGATTTTTTTATGATTGCCTGTACTTATAGAGAGTATTAAAAATTTAAGTTTTTAGGTTTTGTACTTAAACCGTTTATTTTCTACAAGCACTTAAAAATGACGCAAATCACGCAATTGTCGCCTAACATTCATTCACAAAATCCCTTATTATTCAGCAACGGTTTATAATAGGGAGCTCAGTAAAGATTCATTTTAAAGCCATTGAAAAGGGTTTTCATGATAAGTACCGTTTGTATACATTTTAGCTATTTTTGATTTTTCTAAAAATTATATATGTTATAGAAGGATGTTTTCCAAGTAATATCCCGAAACTTCATAATGGTACGGAAATGGGAACATAAGTATTTATGATTTCAAAGCAAACACTGCTAGTGGGATAAATACCATAGGTATTAAATGTTAAGAATAACTCATGTAATATGTAAATGAAAATGCATATCTGGTAGAACTAAAACATGAATTTTGTGAAAAAAATTAGGCGAGAATTGGCGATTTGCGTCATTTATAAACGCTTGTAGAATTGAAACGGTTTGAGTAAAAAATCTAAAAACTTGAATTTTTAGTACTTTATAGATATATTCAGTCATAAAGAGATCAAGAATATTTAAGACATCAAGGTCCATACTTCTTGTTAATTTGACATGGAGTTACCCTACTCTATTAGAAATTCATTTTAAAAATGTTCCTTGAATCCTTAAATAAAATCTAAGAAACAAGGATATGGTATTAATAGAAAACGAGAAATTAAAGAGACGCCTATAAATAAGAAAAACGTCAGTCGTCAGGCATTCGCCTAGAAGGAATAATAATTTTTCACATTTAAAATCGCTTAAAAATCTATAATAAGAAATTAACTTGTTTTTATATTTCTCAACAAAGAATATCCAAAAGAAATTATTATTTATAAGTGCTTACCTTTAACTGTTTGCATTCTTTAGCAAATTCCAGCATTAATTTAGTTCCCCTAACATTCAAAAGAACAGCCTTTTTTAAAGGATCGTCAAAACGGATGCTAGCAGCAAGATGATAAATTATATTCACTTCTTCCGCTAACATTTTACGGTTTTCTGGTGATAATCCCAAGTCCAATGCCATAAGGTCAGCCGGAATAGCTACGACCTTGTTTAGAATTTCCTCACCTCTAGTTTCTCTCAAAAGGTCATAAAGCTGGGAATAAAGAAGTTATGATTGGAAAATTTGATATTACTTAGTATTTAAAATAATAAACTTACCGGTCCTGCATAAATTTCCTTAAGACGTTCTTCTGGATTCTTGCCTTTTTTACTCCTAACCAAAATATAGATTTTGTTGACCAAATGGCATGTTCTTAAAATCTTCTCGACAAGTACTTTTCCCATGAAGCCAGTACCGCCGGTAAGAAGTAATGTTTTGTCTTTAAAACCTTGATCTCCAGCTAATCTATTTACTGATTGTATATTATCTTCTACCGTTGCCATTTTACTGAAAATATCTAAAATTTATGTTATACAAACTTTGTAGAAAATTATCAAATAAGGAGAGAGAGGTAAATTTTAAACAAATTAATGTTCAGAGCAATCAATAAAATAAAATAAATTTGACATAGAAATATCAGTTGTGAATAACTTAATAAAAAAAAACAAAAAACTTACGGAAACAGAGCAGTCAAGTAACTTTATAACGTATCTGGTGGTAGTTGTTTTGAAAATAACTAATTTCTCTTGTGTCGTTCGTATTAAATAACAATAAGTAATAGAAAATTAATTGTTGACGGAAAATTCTGCCAATTATTTTAAAGCAGTGTCGGGAAATAACAATTGTCACTTGTTAGGAATTTGCAGAAAGTTATTAATGTGATATTATGGAATTTGTCCAAAAATGTCATGCTCGTTACTTCTTCATTTATTAGCTAAAACATGGAGTTTGCCAATTATTAGGATTTTCTTGTAGCTAAGATATTTTGTTGTTGGTCATTTTAGATTACAATATATTTAGAGACACTAGTCAGTTATTTAAAAAAAATGCGCACTTGATATTCTTCCGTTTAGAACAAAAAAGCAAAAAACCAGTTGATTCAGATTTATTGATAATAATTTAGATAATATCAAAAGACCAAATGACATTAACTCTGACAATTAAAATCAAAAATCTGGCGTTCAATGATGTGTGATTTACGAATTAGACATGACTTAGCACTTTAAAAATAAATCACAGCGTACTTGAGGTTTTTTCCGAACATTATTATACTATCCAGTGTTAAGAGTGTGCGTACTAATGGCTTTTCTACAAGATTATTTTATCTTTTTCGTTCACTTACATTAGTTCTTCACGTTTTTCTCGTTTTTGAGCAACTGCAGATATTATTATAACAACCGTATATACAGGATGTTA
>VTPC01001294.1:16830-34143 GCA_011009095.1 Ignelater luminosus
CCGACCTCCTCGGCGAGCTACGGAGGCTTCCGACCTTTAAAGGCGGAATCAGGATAGCAGTCTTACTTCAAGTATACAGGGTGTCCAGGATAAAATGGGATATATAGGGATATTGGAAATGGTAGTATATACAAGATCTGTCAAACGGGGAAAAAGTTGCGCATTTACGTGCTCATTAACAATCAGGATTTACATTTTCAAAAACCAATCCCGTTACTGAGGTACAGGGCGAAAACAAAAAAATGTGCGTTTTTTAGAAATCTCCATATTTTATTTATTGTAAGAGATACATTCACCAAATTTTCAAGGCGGGGGTAATGGGTAATGAGGACTTTAAAACTGACCTTGAAAATATTCTAGGTCTACTAAGTTTTATGCAATCGTATCGAACGTTTGATTTTTTATGGGCGCCATATTGGATTTCTACATGTTTTAAATCGTCATGAAAGGAGCCTTTCAAGCGAGTACAACATCCTATGTTTGGAAAAACAATGATCATAAATAGCGACATTGCAATTTGACCGAAGTAGGCGTTGATTTAGAGGATTGCCCAAACAATAGCATGTTTGATGTGTGTTTTCACGGACCCAATATCGTATAGTGTGCTGATTAAATAAAACCTGTTAACTAAGTAATGAGAAATTTTTATTAAAACTTTCAGAACAAATTTTATTAAACGAAAACTATAATTTGCTTTACAAATAAACCTATGGGATATAATAAAGACATATAACAATTTCATAAGGATAGCTTTATTTGTTTCACTTTCATCTCACATTCAGGTTCACTGGCTTTAATTTGCCACGGAGACGATATTTCAAAGACCGTAGTTTTCTTTTAGCTTTCTAACCATTTTCACAAACTATTCTAGATAGTATTGTCCAAAAATTCTCAATTGACCTGGTCTTTGGAATAGTGAAACTTATAGGACTGAAGTTTTATGATTCAGCAGTTCAATCATTGGAATTAACATCTATTGCCTTGTCAAGAGTCCAATAATCTACCATAAATATAGACCTATAGATGTAATTTTATTCACCCAAGTTGGTTATTTATAGTTTTACCGTTAGACAGATACTTTGCTACTGTTCGGCAAAATTGTTAAGTCAGGTAGTGCCATAAAACGCAGATCGAACGTGGTGTAGTATACATTTGGGGATTTATGTCTTTTGGTATACAAGAGGTATGTTTTGCTGCTGAAATCATTCGGCAGAGATTTTAGCGTAATGGCAGCTAAGTCGGGCCTAAATATCATATTATCATGTTTGTGACATATTTTGATCATTTTTTTCTAGCTTAAGTAGACAATAATGAATACTACATTTCTCTGCATTCAATGCAAATCCTTTAGATGGATTAAAGTAAGCCTATGAAACACCATCTGAAAGTATGACCACCCATACCAGTAATGTTTGTTCCAATTTACTTTTAGCAAATATTTTTTATCACACGTGTAGAATCAATTATTTCCGGGCATTAAACTATTTGAAAATGTGAAATATTTTTCATCGTCCATATTGATGGTTGGGTTGGGTGCTTTTTCGCGTTTGTAGTACTTTAGTTAAAGTTTTTTAATTTTTCTATTGATGCATCAGCAAGTACATTAAATTTTTGCCAGTTGTTGTTGAGACACACCAATCTTCCATAAAACTAGTTCTTCTAATATCCTCATGTTTCTATGTGATATCGTTGATAGACGCCTACTTTTTGCTTTTATTTTAGTCATAATCCTTGCATTATACTTATTAATTATAGTTAATTTAATTATTCTATAAATAGTAGACCGCAGATATCCCTATTTAATACAATGATGCACAACATTAATTTTCTCATGGTCTTTCAGCATCTTATAAATACGCCTACGTAAATCTTTTTGCTTCACAGCACTCACTTTAACTTTATAGGTCTGACAATTACAGATAAACAGAATAAGTGACAGATTCTAAATAGTTGTCAGCAAAACAAACGGGAGATTTGATCTGTCGACTGAATGCTTACACGATTTATATAACATGGCCAGATCTGGAAAATACGGGGCATGGGGAATCAACTCGAAGCCAAGTTCATGAATTTTGGCCATCGCGATCATCAACGTGTGAGCCGGCGCATTGTCATGATGAAAGAGAACTGTTTTCCTCTGCATTTGAGGTCGTTTGGACTGGATTGTTTTCTTCAACCTGTCAAATAATGAAGCATAATACAATCCTGTTATTGTTTTTTCTTTTTGCAAAAAGTCTATGAACAATATGCCATGTGAATCCCAAAAAACAGTCATCATTACTTTCCCTGGCGATGGCACTGTCTTCGCCTCCTTCGGAGCAAGTTTTCTTGTTGAAGTCCACTGTTTGGTCTCTGGTGTGTAATAATGGACTCATGTTTTATTAACAGTTACAAATCACCGCAAAAAGTTCATTGAATTACGCTTAAATCGATCCAACAGCTCCTGTGAGATGTCCATGCGCACGCGTTTTTGGTCCAATGTCAACGAGCGCGGCACCCATCGCGCGGACAGCTTCCTCATGTGCATATCTTTATGTAATATTTTAAAAACGCGTTCTGTTGATATGCCTGCGGTCTGTGCTATCTCTCTTATTTTCATTCGACGATCATCTAACACGATTTTATAGGCTTTTTCGATGATATCCTCAACGGTTGCTGTTTTTGGCCTTGCCGGACACTCTTTATTAAACACACTTGTACGGCCACGTTTGAACTCTGCCACCCAGTTCTTACGGTGGCAAACGAAGGAGCAGATTCCCCGAAGACAGCGTCCAACTCGGCTTTTATTTCCGTTGGAGTTTGACCCTTCAAACGCAAGAACTTTCTAACTGAACGATATCCGACTGGCTTCATTCTTTACTAATCATTGACATTTACTGACACAAACGACTGTCAAACAGAAAATACGCGTCCAAAATTGGTGACATTTGCAGCAGTGCGATCTGAAGAATGGACCATCGTAACTATATATGCATTTTGACCTGTGGTGCCATCTTATGGTCAGCCTAAACACTTATCAAACCACCCTCGTAGTTTTGCAGAGACCATATACAAGATTCAAATTTTACACGTCTTGTTACACCATTCAGATCAAGATGGTCTCTCATTTAAATTTTAGGATTGGCTTTTCGCAACCCGATAACATTTGCTTCATCTTCACAAACATACATACTTATTACATGGCTTGTAAAATGATCTACAATTTTGCACATTTTTCTAACATTTAGTTTTTCATTTTGAGCCGTTTGAACTCAGGATGTTGTGTCGGTCCGGTACAACTTTGCTTTGTGGACACCATTTACAGTATGCAACGTGTATCAGCGATGGGAATCGTCACTGTTCCGCTAGACGGGCCTATCTTTAATTTTTTAAATATTGCCAAATTGGGCGGCGTGGTTGAGGATATCTAGGAATTTTTAAACTTTACTATGTTTATGGTATTACCTGTTAGCACTATAGCTGATGTTCTGTTCTTCACAGTTTGGAAGTGCGTGCAGGAACATAAGCAGTTTTCAGATATCATTCGTGTGCAGCAGGCATTATTAATGATTACATTTCTTTAAACTTTTCACCAGATTTTCAAAGTAACGATGAAACTTTTGTTGGTCACTTTCTGAATGTGCAAATAGAGTAGAAAATTCTTCCTTAATGGTCACGAAAAGCATATGTAATGAAACCGCATCTCCCTCCTTTTCCTTTTTTTCTTCCCTTGTTCTTTTAATAAAGAAGCTACTACAAATTACATCTTTTCGTTAGAACTTTTCCATTCTTTTGTTAGTATACGCTTTTAAGGTTTTTCGTTTGCAGAATTATTTCATAAAATACTATGTAAAATGATAAATGCTCGAAAAAATAAAAAATGCTCTCCAGTGCACGCAGGAGCAGAAAGCAAAATGTCCATTGCTCTATCTGATCTAAAATGTGGGCATTTTTTTTGTTGTTAATAGCACACCAAGCATAAATCATTTCATATTTTTAGAATTCGCAAATTACATCATTTTGTAATTTTATTATTGTTTCAAAAACTAAATAATTAATTTCACAGAGGATTAATATTAACAAAATTAATAGTTACTATCAATTTATTAACAAAATAAGATATTTGTACATGATACTACGTTCTTCTTTCATCTTTTCTGTTTTAAAATGGTCTTTTCTCCAAGATTTTGCATATCACATCAATTCTAATATCTTTTTTTGACAATAAGTAGTGTATCAAATCATATATGTATTGCCGGAAGGTCCTTCAAATCATAGTATTTACACTGACAAATTGGTTTATACATTTCCTTTCACTAAATGCGTAAACAATCTACGGGAATTACTATTTTCAGGTCTCAGCTGTACATATTTTCTAAAACTTTCTCTAAAATTAACTTCCTAATCGGGTCTATTGCTAGTTGTAAAGGCGGCATACACATGCAGTACTTACCGAATGACGAGCGTTCGTCGCAGAACGAATAATTTGGCAGTTTCAATACGGCGAGTACGTATTATCATAATAGCTATTTTGTCAAATTTCAGTTTTCAAGATCAGTTGTACTTTCACGCACTTTAATGTGTATATATTTTTCGACAACCAACGAGAAACATTTGAAGTTCGACGAATAGAAGTGTTTTAAACTAAGACGAGTACCCGACTTACATGCGCATGCAATTTTATCAGTCGCGTATAACCAGAAATGCCCTTCTCTTACCCTTTAAGAGGAAAAATAAGTTGAGAATCACCTGGATAATTAATTATTTTTGTAAAGTACATTTAAAATTAATTAAAAATGTAACCAAAGCAAAGAAAAATCGTTTAGTCGTTCAGTTTTCCTGAGGTAAAAAGTAACGAAGAAATATGGGACGTCCTTTACTACATATTGTCTACTGTGTTCAATTTGTTATTTAATACCATATCTTAAATTTACTATCCTTCGAGTTTCATCCTGTAATTTGCATAATAGATTATACAGTGTAATCGATGATCCGTGGAATTTCATTAATATTTGAGTTTCAGAAACTTACAATTATTGTTGCACGGCATTATATCGTGTCAGTTTCACAGTTGTCGAATTAAAATATTCTAATATTGATTCTTTCTGCAATTATGGAGTTTTGATATTCTATTCTACATCTATTCGTATTTTATTAAAGATTTTTATATGGAGATTATTCTTACGACATTAAACACCTTCCTATTTGCCCGTTTCCCATAGGGTAGACAAATAGATCAACGGCAACAAAATTTTTTAATTTAGCAATATGGAAAGATTACAATGGAATCTTAATTTTTAACTGACTACGAAAAAAAAAGAGGTTATCAGCAAAGCTCAGAATTAAATCCCGTTAACAGAACTTAAGCAGAAGCAGAAACTTATGAAAACAGTTTTTGTTCTGTATTTTGATATTAGGAGATTGATTATTTTATTCATATTAATATAAGCCAATCAAAATCAAAACTAGTTCAATATGTTTCAACTTCTCTTGTTCATGCCATACGAGGAGAATTCTTTTCAATAAGTATTACAACATTTTAACACTTTGTAATTGTTTCGAGGTGCATTTTGGGACAGATAATTTTTTTGCTTGTTAGGCCTCAGATGTCCTTTTTATCTCTGTCGGCAAAGGCTTTCAAAATTCTTTATTTCTCTGCAGTAGGGCGATCTGAATCTGAGCTGTTGAACATTTTAAATCTTGCCTATTTTTTAAGTGAAGCTGCCGATCAACAATATTCTTTCCAATTACGTTTTACTATAATCTTTGCTGTTCCTAGATGTCTATTCTCATTCTCCTAAAATATTACCAAGGTAGATATGTACTTCTTCATTTTCCGTTGCTTTAAGAACATGTAATTATTTGCTCACTATTCTTCTATTCTATATTGACTCTTCCCTTATTATAGAGGGTGTTTTACGAAGAAGGGGCGATACGTCGAGAGGTCATAGAACATAAAAAACAAACGCACTTTGCTTAATAAACTTATGTCCGAAAGTGCTTAGTTTTCAAGGTACAGAGTGTTAAAGTTTCACAAAAATTTGGTAACAGTTCGATACAGCTACCCCTAGGATTAGACTTGCACAGAAAGAATTTAACCTTACCAATGCATGTATATCCATTCAGAGAATCAAAAGACACCTGTGGAACACCAAACACTTAGAAAATTATTAAAAAAACTTCGAAATGACGATCTTGACAGTTCAGTAGCAAAACGACAGCCATGCCACTATAATATCGCGGCTACTCTCCGACAGCGTACCAACCGACAGTACCGCAACTCAATTTCCCTAGATCACCTGAAGAACATTGACCCTGCGCAAGCATGGGTAAAATTTATTAAAAATTAACGATAGCTCCTTCTCACCTAACAACACTTTCGTTACGCCCCCGCGCAAGATTTGGGTGGAATCCATTAAAAAAATTAACGTTTGATTCCTTCTAACTTAACAACACCTTCTTTTGGAGTGAAATTCATTAAAAAATCAACGTTTAACTTCTTTCTTACCTAACTACACTCTCGCTACGCCCCCGCGCAAGTTTGGGGTGGATTTATAAAAAAACTAACCTGCAGCTTCTACTAACCTAAACACTTAGGATTGGGGTATAATAAATAGATAAAACACATGAAGCTTTATTGTATTTAGCGTCCCTCCACAAACATTCAACGTTTTGTGTATGGACGTTAGGGTCCTCAGGGTCCACGAAGGTCAACGAATGACTCACTGTGAAGTGATCGAAGCCCTCACCTTGGAGAAAAGCGTAGGCTCACCAACAGTCGGAGACAATGGTGGTGCCTGGTCGAATCCACTGTCGAATTAGGCCAATCAAAGTATCCGCAGTACGATCCGGGATAGACACAAGAAAGACACGTTTTGAACCATGTTCAAAATCCCCAAACACCCATTGTCCTTCAATGCGCCTGCTCTTTTTGTACCTGCGTTTACCAAACTTGGCTTCATCTATTTCGACACCAGGTCCACTAAGCAGCTCTTTGCAGGACGAAGACCAGTCGACCACGGTTCCTCGAAGGTACCTCAATTTCCGCAGTATGTATTGCTGCCGGGGATAGGACTGCATGCACCACATAACTAGGAAATAATGCTCCCTCTACCGTCAACTTTGAATCAGCAAACTACGTACTGACCCTCGCATTCTTAAACACATCACACTTTATCTGTCGAGGTGCCTGTCTAGGACGTTCGACCAGCTCCTCATGTTCAACTGCATGGCTTGTCCACATTTGTGGCAATCCAGTTCTCGCTCCAGCATTGCGTGGTTAATGAGAAACTTGGCGAGACGCCCAGGATTGCTGCAAATTATACAAGCCTCGATAACACAAAGATCGCAGCCAGCACACACAACCGCCATTTTGCGAGTGAAAGTAAGCCGCCCATAACATCTATACGCGGTTCATGCTGCAGTAGGGGGTTGGTAGTGTGGGCAGCAGCTGAATTAGTTGCCAACTTCATTGTTTATATCGTGCAATACCCTAAGATGTGCTTAAAAATCGTGTTTGTTTTTCGTCGGTTTCACCAAGATTGGATTAATCTTCTTTACCTCCGGTCACCTAGTTGTGTTCTGTGAGTAATTCTCTATCTGCGGATACCAAAGACCTGCTCTCAAAACGTCGTTTTTCTAGGGGTAGCTATTTCGAACAATTACTAAAAATTCTTATTTCTGTAATATTTCTATAAAAACGTGAGCTGTTTAGTTCAGATTTTTTAGATAGCCATTACTGTGAAAGATCTCCTCTTTTTCTAATGCCAGGTGACCAAGATCATAGTCACAGACTTAATGTTTTTTATTTATGAACGAATTTTAATAAGACTTAAAATATAAAATACAGTTAATAAATGCCTGTGATGTTAAACGCATCGCTTCCGGTTTTACCAAAAATAACATCAACTTTCTTATTTAAAATGGATTACCCTGTATATTCTTACATATTTGGTTTCTACAAAAAAGTCTGAATCTAATACGTTATTTTTCGTTAGTCTTTACTTTCATGGTTACTAAAGATTAAGTTTTTTATATCCTAATCTAGACGATTGGAGTACTGCTCAAACTCTGTGGAATTAATCAAGTAACTGTGGGAAAATCGAAATACAAATTAAACTTGTTTTATAAGTACGTGACGACGATCTAAACTTTCAAAGGCTTATAACCTCATTTTTTTAAATAGCATCTCATTGAGATAAGGTCATTGAATAAAGAATTTTCCACAGATTTAACTGATAAATATTTTTCCAGTATAATAAACAGCTTCAAAATGTAAGTGGTTTTGATTGAACTCTTTTGAACAAGTAAATTTTGTGTACTGCTTATGGATTTTTTTCTGATAAAGACTTTCAAACAACTTTTACGTTTAAACTGTTAAGTGTATAGAAGACAAAGTGTAACCAGCGTAGATGGCGTTTTGACTAAAGTTACTCAACGATATATTTGGATCATTTCAATCTTTTGATGGTGAAATTTTTTTAGAACTATCTACAATTGTATTTGTTTTACGTTTTTGAACATAACACATTGGGCCGGTTGCACAAAGCTTTGTTAAATACTTGATCGATTGATCAACCACTTGATCATTGATCAAAATGATTTGATCGAATGCTTAAATATATGACAAAAAGCCCTTGATTAAGCCACTTTAATCATTTGTTAAATGAAAAATGTGTTGCACAAAACAGTTTTTAAAGATAATCAAATGATCAAAGTGATTTGATCGAATGTCAAACTAATCAGAGGTGAACCATTGATTAGTATTGACATTTTAAAATTATATTCTAGAAAAAATATTATTTTATCAGTTTTTACTAAACAGTCTAGAATCTAGATTAATGTTATTGCTTGATTTTGTATTATTTAAGTTTTTCATGCAGCTGTAGTGAATTGATTCTAGTTTTTCTTAAGAAATTATAAGGTTAGTAACAAACTATTATCAAATCATGTTTTAAAAATACTTTTATTGAGCACTCAAAAATACATACATATCTTTCTTTTAACAGTTACACTATCAATGATTAAACATTTAACTGTTTTAGTTTCAATTTCTTTTTCTAGAATTGAGGTTAAACGATTTAAAGGATATAATTCGTCATTTTTCGTACCTGTTATTGCCTCAGCATAGCTTTTTAGTGGTTTTGCTTTGTTTTCACTCATACTCTCTAAAGGAGTATTGTTATATTTGATTCTTTTAATTTCAGCCAGTTCCGTATCCTTCTTGCTTATTTCTTCTTTTAGATGTTTAATAATTCCCACCACGACTTGCATGCTAAGATCCCAAATTAGTATCATGCTTTTCTTACAATCATTTCTTTTCTCACTGTTATAGATCCACTTTTATGGGATGGGATGTCGTTTAGGATTTTCTCATAGTAAAGACCGACATTATAACATAGTTTATATTCAACGCAAGACTCGTCTTTTTGTCTATAATTGTAAATTACTACTTCCTGGTCACGATTCGATAATTGGAAAAAATCCATTCCAATATTGTATATAGTTTCTGCATTGCTGATAGTGTCGTCCATTTCTAGTTTTATTACTTTAGTTAGGTGTTTACTTCGTATATAATATGTATTTACAAAAACAAACAAAAATCCAAAAAAAAGTTTCACGAAAGCTGGCCAGGGTAGAAATCTTCTACAGTATCTACTAGAACTACTTAACTGTTAAACTACTAAGAGAAAATTAAGTCGCAACATAATAAACATCAACTTCAATAAGGAATATATGGCTTCCATCTTCATTTAAGCATAATCTGGTACTATTTTTGAAGGACTTGAAAACACCTTCAGGAATATCTGGTGGATTATTAATTTTTTCTCGAAGATCTTTCATATAATCAACAGAAGTATTAAATACTGAATTTGTAATGTACGGCTACACAAAGAAGTCACACTGTATTAAATCTCATAATACTTCTTTAAAAAATTCTTTAGTAGTGTGTATGCCTGCACGGTCCTATTGGAAATAAATTCGTCATCTAGTAGAGATTTTATGAACTTTTAAGTAAATGCTTACCTTCAACTTATTGTTGCTCAGACTCCAACTTTTTGAGGATGCAAAAAAATTTAATGAAATAATTTCTATTAACTACTCCCCATTCTCGTAATTTGAGAGTTAACATAGGAAAAAAAATTTAACACTTATCGCTAAAAAAATGTTTTTTGGAGAGCTTCGCTGTTATGGTCAATGTTATTCAAAAACCATCGGCAACATTGTTGCCTTTGGTGGTGATCATTGCGATGTATCCAATGCAAAGCTTGTAGATGATAGAGGTAAAGATCTAGATCTTGTTTTAGAATGCGGTGACAACTGGCATAAGAAAAATTCAACTGTTGTTGTGAATGATGGATCGATATATGCGGCTGCTACTGTATATTCCCAATGTTCTGCCTTCCATACGTTATATGCTCCCAGTGTCTTTAAACAAGTCAATAATGAGGTGAACAGTTTTACTAAAAGTAATGAAATCAAGAAACTGAGAGGTCTAATTTGACACGAATCAACTGACATAATTATGTAAATAGCAACTGCTTCAATCTCAGATATGCCTTTATGGATGTCTTTGTCTGTCACGTTTTGCTTTGCTGCTATGTTTTTCGTCTTTGACATTTTGCAATAGATATTTAATATAAAATTTTATTATTACTAAATTCTCTACATTTTTTTGTACCTGCTGAAGAATTCTGTAAAATATTTCTTGGAATTTTGCAATAACGGTAGTTAAATTGCTAATAGACTAAAATTTGACGTTTGATAACTGGATCACAAAATAAAAGCGCAGTAGCTAACTAAGAATATATTCCGTAATTAAACATCTTTAACCAGAATTCTGGTTTTGGTTACTTACTGGTTACTGAAAATCTTGTATCATTACGGAAAAGAACTAGTTGATGAATATTTGTAAATCATAGTTACATACCTTCAGTTCTCAATAATGACAGATACTTTTATGCGTTTGTGTCATTGCGTCACAAATACGGCTGAACAGAGAAGAATGCAGTTATTTTTTGTTAATGAATTGCTTTTAACCGATGATGATACTTCGAGTGATGAAAGATGAACGGTTAATGAATTTTTTAAGCAGAGAACTTGGTAGGTACCTCATTTAAACTTTGATGGAAGGTTTTTATTGAAGCAACATGAAGATTAACAAGTAGATTAAAGTGTAACTATAAGTTTGAACAAATTATAATAAAAATATTTCCTCCATAGCAGCTCATGAAGAAAAGATTCCCATTACACTGGCAGCGTTCCCTCTTTGTATAGCAAGGATTATCCGTTGAATAAAAAATTGCTTTGATCGAGCATCTCCAGTAGCCACCATCATCCTATGTCCCAATTCATTAAAAAAGTTTCTTGCTGAATTGCTCCTTGGTCCCAAAGCTTCAACTGCAAATGCTGAAAATTGGTAGTTCTGATCGACTATAGTTTTATATTTATTGTATTTGCGAATAGCTGCATTCTCAGCAACTTGTCCAACCATTTTTGTTGATATTTCGAGGTGTGAAGGTGCAAAAGTGTCAGTGCACGTTGCGCCCCAAACAAGCGTTTTGCCATTTGTCCAAGGAATAAGTGTCATCCCATCCGGTCGCTTTCCATCATCTCTGCAAATTCCAGAAGGCTCAGGAAGAGATGGAACACTGATGGTTTGTAAAGCACGCTTAATTAAATCATTGATAGAAGCGTGGCGTGGGAATCTCCCTACGCTTTTGGAGCATGATAAACCGTGTGATTCTTCTTTGTCAACTATGATACCACAGGTACATTGGTGCTTCATACATATTCTACAACCGTATCTCAGAGCAATTCCAATTCGGAAAACAGAATTGTCCAAAAGTGTGCTTATGCATTTCGAAGGAAGTAGTGTTAACTATGCATTGGATTCCTTTATTTGTGACGCTTTGAATCTTGACATTTGAGAATCATTTAAAAATTGTAAACTATTCAATTGAGATGCAATATTGATTTCGTCCCAGTTTCGTTGAGTTGAAACAACTGGTGGAAAAGAGCTTCCACGGATTGATTGCCATTCTATTAGTGCCCCCAGATAAAAAGCAATACATGTTTAATCTTTAATATTTTGTAACATCAAAATGATTAAACTGACCCAGAGTTTTATTTAGACATTTATTAAAGTTCTTAGGCCAAGGATAAAAAATGTTGTCGAGCAAGTAGTTGACAACTATTCAGATTGGGAATTTCTTGAAAATTTTAGAATGCATAGAGCCACTTTCGAGCATATTTTGAACTTAATAAGGAACAATATGGCAACAGATATAACTGATGTTGGCAGGCATACAATCAGCACTAAGTCCCAATTTCTAATGGCTTTATGGCACTTTTCAACTGCAGATAGTTATAGATCAATATGTAGTAGATTCGACATAAGAAGAACAACAGGACTGCAGACAGTAAGAAGAGTAGCTAATGCACTGGTTCATTGTGTACCTAAAATAATAAAGTGGCCCAGTAGAGATTATCTAACGCTTATAAGAGATAATTTTAACAATATGGGATTTCCAAATATCATTGGTGTTATTGACCACCGAATACCACAGCCAAAAGACCAAGGTTTGGTTTATATTTGCCGCAAAAATCTTCCTGCAATTATTTTGCAAGCTTTTATTATTATGTGGGATCAACTCACGATGCTCGAGTTTTTTGTTGAAGTGAAATTTGGCAATACCTAAACAACAGACAAGAAAAAATGTTTCCGCAAGATACTCATCTAATAGGCGAAAAGGCATAATCATGTCTACGACAACTAATACTCTCTTATAAAAATAACGGGCACCTAAATGAAAATCAGATTTTGTTTAATTACAGACTATCAAGAGTTAGAACCTGCGCTGAAAGAGCATTTGTTCTTCCCAACAAAAGATTTAGGCGACTAAGGCCCACTTTTACAATCGTTGGATAACTTTGTCGAAGGTGTTATTGCCATGGATACAATTGTGAAAAGGACAAACAACAATTGTATCCTCGGCAACAATATCTTCGATAAAATTATCCAACGATTGTAAAATTGGCCCTAAAAGACAATTTAGATGTAAATAAGACGCTTGGACTGGATTTGCAAGTATATAATGGCGTGTTACGTTCTTCATAATATCTGCATTCTACAAAATGATGTTTTAGACATCTACGAGGGAGATTTAGAAAATATTAACGACAATAACTTTGATTATGATGTTGACATTGTTCAAAGAAATGTTCTGTGCTTAGGTCAAGAAAAAAAATTACATTTGTAATAATTTACTGTAACATAACATTGGAATAAATATTTTTAAATAAAATTTATAACTAACTGGAAATTTATAACACACATTAATTATCTTAGAATTTTTTTTGAACCATTCAAATATTTCTCGTTTTTGTTGAATACGTTCTTCATGTCGTCTTTGTTTCTTTTCATCAAACTCGCGAAGAGTCATACTTTTCCTTTTTCTTTGTGTGATTTTGTGAATCTCGGTTCTCTGGGCTTAATTTTTGCTTACATATTCAAATCAATTATCAGTATTTCCCGAGGTACTTGCTGATCTACTATTGATGGTGACTTTGGGGTGGAATTTGTGGTCTTTCCTTAGTATATGATCCATCCGTTCAAAGTATTTCCAAGAACATTTGCTATTTCCGGTTTTCTTATTTTCAGAAAGCGCTTTGTCATAATTTGTTTTTCAAGTTCCTCCACTTTTCGTCACATTTTCTCCCGGATTTGTTGACATTATGTTCTAATAACTCGTTCGAAATCTTATCCCATACTTGCTTTTTGTTATAATTTGTAGATAAATAAAACTGAAATCAAGTATTTATGAGAACTTTCTTCAAGTTCCCTCTTGGCATCTCTGGCGGAACTATGCTTTTTCCTGACTGACGTTGTTGTTGTTTGATGTCGGTCATGACCAAGAAACTTAATCACCTGCAAATGTATTACTTGATGTGTCATCATTCAAAAATGAAGTGTGTTAACTCACGGATGCGCAGTGGCTGCAGCAACCCAGTGTTCTGGCACCGGTTTTATAAGTGCAGAAGCATCCCTTGATTCCGGCCACTCCGTTGACTTTGCTGTCGAAGCGAATCCATACTTTTTCTCTCGAATATCGAGACAGATATTTGGCTCGGATAAGCCCTTCTTCAATCTTATGTAAAAAATGTTTGGTTCTTCATTTAGCCTATTATTGTTTCAATTGGTATGGGCCCAACGTAATCTCTAGCAGATTATCCATAGTCAAAATGGGAAATTCCGGAAGATCAACTAAATTGATTCTAATCCACTGTGATGAAGAACATGCCAATAGATTCTTCTGTATCTCTTGCTCCAGCTTGTTTGAGACTTGCAACCTGGAATGACAGGCTTCTACGACGATTCGATGCCTAGGTTTATCGGTTAGAATTGGTCCATAGTATTTGTTGAGAATAGCGCAACATATTTGAAAGAAGTTCCAGATTTTATCGGGGTCATAAGCAGCTTCCACGCGGCCAGACAGGAATTTGAAAACGTTCTTCAGTCTGCCATTAACTGTTTCTACAATAAATCAAAGAGCAGTAACCTAGTAATTATATTGAATTAGAAGTAATACGTAGGAAACGCAAAGTCAAAAGCATACCTTGCGAGACTCGTTAGATTCTGAAGAAGTAAACTGTTGCTTTCCATGCTTGAGTAGGTTGGGCATGTACACCTCGATTCCATGGGACTTTTTATCGACTACATCACGAAAACCACGATCGACAACGACATAATCACCTGGCTGGAAGAAACTTAACAAAACTGGATTTTTCAACATCAGCTTAAGAATTATAGCATCGTTATTGTTTCCATCAGCAAAATATGGCCCGTCTGCAACTAAGATGTATCCATCGGACAGACAACCGATCATCAGTTTGTAAAGGTTTGAATTCTTATGAACCGATCATGTCTTCTTTTGAATTTCGTGGTCTTGAGGCTTCTTGATGTCAACATACGTGCAGTCGAACACAACCGGAACGCTTGTTGGCGGCTGACCGAGAACCTCGTTGAATACCGGAACAGTATGATTCTGTAGCTGTATTCTTGTTTTATATTGGCAATTAAGATTGTTTGGCACGAATTGTGAAAGAAGAGCTATCGCTGCAGACTCTATTGAACGACTAACTAGCGATTGCCCCATTCCAAAAAGACTTCCTACTACGTCCCGAGTAACATTTTTTCTCAACACCATCAGCAACATAAACGGCGCTTCTTTTTGAGATCTTCTCAAGTGGCCTTTAAATGACGTCTCCAACAAATCGTCAAACTGTTCTTTATGAAAGCCAGTCCACATCTTAACTTCATCGGAGCTCATAATCTCGATATCCAAACGATTCGAACGACAAGAGCTTTGTGAAGATATGTTTGATAACCATTTTCCAAATTCCCCACTTGACACCTACACAATATTTATATGTCTCGTTACAAGAATAGATGTTAATGTATAATCAGCAAGTGGAAGTACCTTAACTCCAACTCCCCTTTCGATAACTTCCAAAGCATCTTGAGTAAACAAACCATTTCGTAAATGGGATGAACAGCAACGATTGTTTGCCGATACAACTAGATTTTTTGTACACCAAACTTGTCTGAAAGAAATATGGTTCTGTGTAAAGTTAATGAGAAGCATGATTTCGAATTGCTCACCGAATAGCAGGGTTTGGAATACGTGACCTTCCGTTTCTGCTTTGGCAAATGAAGTAGCGTCTCTGAGTGTTGCTGCAACATTCTATTCTGCTCAACTCATAAACCGTGTCAACCGTTGTACAAGTTTCGCCGGATGACACCTGAGATTTCAAAAATTGAGTTTCGGGTAGTGGATTCGAAGACTGGTTGTACAGAGTACTCTTCTAATTCCATATCAGTCTCTTCTATCTCCATGCTGTTATAAGAACTACCGACAACGGGTTCTTGATTTTCTAAGATTATAGATTCTTCAACATCCATATCTTGTATATCTTGCGTATTACTCTATTTGTTATGATCGTGTGAAAAACGCCGAATCTAACAGATCTTTGTTAATTGTTGCATACAGATGTTAGCGTAAAATGATACCTTATCGTAACAGATAGTGCATATGAGGTCGTCCTTGTAAAATTCTTTTTTCCCTTTTCCGTATACCGTTGGTATCTACTTCACTGCTTTCATTTTTGTACTTAAGAAAATTAGTCCAAAAAGAAGGTTGTCCAAGCTTCCTTATACGATCTTTTGGTCTGATTCTGGCACCATGCCATGAACATATTTGTCGTTTGCGTTGTTCCACTTTCTTCGCAGCTGTAGCATATTTAGAACAAATATAATTCACATACATATTATGAATTTAATGCATTACTGCATATATTGAGTATGAGTTAGGAAGACGAAATGAAAAGTTAATGAAGGTGGGGTTATGCACAGTTATATTACAGCAGCTGGTAGTTTATTGGAAGAGTGTACAACACTGGACATACCTGTGATATACACAACAATTTTAAAAAGTCTATAGAATTAAAATATATATTGAAAAGTGTAATTTATTTCGCGGTGATATTAAGCAGGCAAGATAGTGTGCTCAAGAAATGTATTGGTTTGAGTTTGGTGATAATATTAATTTAAAGAAGCACTGTTGAGACTTATCGAGCCTCCTAACATGTTTAATTTGTGCATGAAAAAAAATTATTTGTTGTTTCCTTTTTATCGTTTGTTCCACATATTAATATTACTTACCGTCTTGAAGTGTAAAAGTTATCACCGGTGTTTAAAGTAACCGTTAATAAAGATTACTACTGTGATGAGTACTTAACACAATTGTTACCAACAACATCCTTAGGTAGAAAGTCAAATGCACACCTATTACTTTAAATACAAGAAAAACGTTTTATGATATACAGTGTGTCCGAAAAGTATGGAATATCCTATATATATCTCAGTAAATATGCATTTTATGGAAAAATGTTTCCTATAAAAGTTGTTTAGTGTTTAGTTTTACATTACAGAGCAATACCAAATAACTATTTTTTAAAAAAACAAAAGCGCAACGAATAATGCTTCAATTTTTTTAATGGGAAGGTATTCCTTTATTGTACTCATTTGATAGATAATGTTTTTTTCTTTTCAACAATGATACACTTGCATGAGTAAACTTTTATTAAAACGCAAAAAATTGTTTGAAAGTTTATTGCAATATTCATCTGTTACGAATTGAAAATTTTGTATAACTACACTCTACAGTTCAAAGAAGGAGTTCAAAGTGTGCACCATTTACAGCTTGGCAATGATAAAGTCGTCTTTCAACTTCGTTTACTGCATTTTGAATCGTTTCTGGTGTGATAGCTCTA
>VTPC01001294.1:34153-45341 GCA_011009095.1 Ignelater luminosus
AATTAGTCCAAAAAGAAGGTTGTCCAAGCTTCCTTATACGATCTTTTGGTCTGATTCTGGCACCATGCCATGAACATATTTGTCGTTTGCGTTGTTCCACTTTCTTCGCAGCTGTAGCATATTTAGAACAAATATAATTCACATACATATTATGAATTTAATGCATTACTGCATATATTGAGTATGAGTTAGGAAGACGAAATGAAAAGTTAATGAAGGTGGGGTTATGCACAGTTATATTACAGCAGCTGGTAGTTTATTGGAAGAGTGTACAACACTGGACATACCTGTGATATACACAACAATTTTAAAAAGTCTATAGAATTAAAATATATATTGAAAAGTGTAATTTATTTCGCGGTGATATTAAGCAGGCAAGATAGTGTGCTCAAGAAATGTATTGGTTTGAGTTTGGTGATAATATTAATTTAAAGAAGCACTGTTGAGACTTATCGAGCCTCCTAACATGTTTAATTTGTGCATGAAAAAAAATTATTTGTTGTTTCCTTTTTATCGTTTGTTCCACATATTAATATTACTTACCGTCTTGAAGTGTAAAAGTTATCACCGGTGTTTAAAGTAACCGTTAATAAAGATTACTACTGTGATGAGTACTTAACACAATTGTTACCAACAACATCCTTAGGTAGAAAGTCAAATGCACACCTATTACTTTAAATACAAGAAAAACGTTTTATGATATACAGTGTGTCCGAAAAGTATGGAATATCCTATATATATCTCAGTAAATATGCATTTTATGGAAAAATGTTTCCTATAAAAGTTGTTTAGTGTTTAGTTTTACATTACAGAGCAATACCAAATAACTATTTTTTAAAAAAACAAAAGCGCAACGAATAATGCTTCAATTTTTTTAATGGGAAGGTATTCCTTTATTGTACTCATTTGATAGATAATGTTTTTTTCTTTTCAACAATGATACACTTGCATGAGTAAACTTTTATTAAAACGCAAAAAATTGTTTGAAAGTTTATTGCAATATTCATCTGTTACGAATTGAAAATTTTGTATAACTACACTCTACAGTTCAAAGAAGGAGTTCAAAGTGTGCACCATTTACAGCTTGGCAATGATAAAGTCGTCTTTCAACTTCGTTTACTGCATTTTGAATCGTTTCTGGTGTGATAGCTCTAATTTCTGTTCTAATACGGTCTTTTAGAGTTTCAATATCTTCAGGCATATCGACATAAATCTTATTTTTAAGATGGCCCCACAGAAAAAAATCAAGTGGACTTAAATCCGGCGAGCGAGCTGGCCATTCTACTGCACCTCTTCTGTCTATCCATCGATAAGGGAAAGTATTATCAAGAAACTGTCGGACATTAATTCCGAAATGAGGAGGAGCCCCGTCTTGTTGCAACCATATTCTGTTATGGGGTACATCTGGATCTAGTTCATTAGGAAATAGAACAGCTAAAGCAGGAACTAAGTCAAATCTTAAAAAATCTAGATAAGCATCCGCTGTTAAATTATGTTCTATAAAAAAAGGTCCCAAAATTTGGGTTCCAATAATTCCTGTCCAGACATGGCTTTCTGCTGATATTAGGTGTGCCCTTCTACATACCAGCCAGGATTTAGCGAAAACGTTGCCTCATCAGTGAAGAGGATATTTTTATGAAAATTTGCATTTTCCTAAAGCCTATGTGTTATTTCTTCGCAAAATTGCAATCTTCGATCTAAATCATCTTCTAATAATTCTTGAACTATACAATGTTTATACGGATGCCACTTCTCCTTTCTTAGAACTTCGTGTGCAGTGGATTTCTTCAAAGTGTGTTCACGAGCAATTTGTCGAACAGAAACATGTGGATTTTCCACGACAGCCAACATTATATTCTCACGTTGTTCATTATTTAGAGCTTTAGGTCTGCCCGTTTCTGGACGATCTTTGACAGAACCCGTCTCATGAAATTTATGCAAAATTTTACTTACAGTAGACTGAAAAATAGTATTCGGGGTGTACGTTATTAAACAAATTGCAAACTTCCTCCTGTGTTCTTCTTCTGTCTCCATATCCCAGCATCATTAAAATTTCGATACGATGTTTTTCTCATAAATGATTCATAGCAAGTCGTATTTTTGTAACTTTGTTATCCTCACGTTAATCAAAACGCTTAAACTAATTAAACAAATAACTTTTCGCTTCAGTTCGGTTATTAATTGACATTTCTACGACGCATTCAATTGTTGCAACAAACAAAAGTGTATCACACCGACCATAATGTGACTAGATGATATTGAAAATTTAAAAGACCGCGTCAGAAAAGGTAAGAGATGAATAAATAAACTTTTAAGCGTTATTCAAACAAATTTTTGCGTTTTAATAAAAATTTACTCATGCAAGTGTATCAAAGTTTTACATCATTAAAAAGAGAAAAACATTCTCTATCAAATGAGTACAATAAAGGGATACCTTCTCATTAAAAAAATTGAACATTATTCGTTGCGCTTTTGTTTTCTTAAAAAATAGTTATTTGGTATTGCCCTGTAATGTAAAACTAAACATTAAACAACTTTTATAGGAAACATTTTTTCATAAAATGCATATTTACTGAGATATATAGGATGTTTCATACTTTTCAAACACACGGTACATGTCTGTCGTCTTAATATCTATGGAAAAGACAAAGTAGTGCCTGATCGTCAACGCAACACAGGAAAATCCAGTTTATAAATATTTCCGTATTAATGAGAAATACTTGTATATGTATGTAGAATGAAGTTGAAAGATTAGTATTATCTAAAGGCAGGTCTAAAGGTATATAGTAAACGATGAGAAATAGATGAAAAACTACTCTTACCGTACTTTACATTATACAACACTAACACTTTGAGTACTTACCAAGACCTTAAGTCGAAAAAAAAAAACAAATAAGCATATAAATAGTGTTTCAGTTTTTTTAAAAACATACAAACACTTCTGCAATTTAATAACAATAACATACGTAGATTTAATGTGAGATAGTCATATTTTGTTTAATGTGGATGCAACTACGACGTGAATTTACGTATCCATCATTTAAAATTAGTATTAAACTTTAAAGTTTTTAATATCAATAATAGACAAATGTAGGAAGAAAACAACAGCAACAGACACTTAGCAATAAATTCATATTCGAAAAACGGGCATTAGTGATATAGTACATAAGAACTATTGAGTTTTTTTAATACAAAAATTATCGTAATAAACATATTTACTATTATATTCATATACGTATATAGAATTTAAAAAAATCAGTTAACTGAAAAGAGACATAACTTCAAACACGGTGTTATAATTACGTAAATGCACAGCCTATATTTATATCTACAAAGCCTTCGTGTATTATTATATTACTCACTCAGTGCGAGTTTGTAAAAAAAAGGATAAGTACTATCTACACTGCAATGGCCCCATTTAATATTGCCTGTAACTTAGAAGTGTACAAAATTTTTTTCTGAAAGAAAACAAATCAAAATCATTTTGGCAAGCCATTTTGCCAACAATTTCTTACTTTATAATTTAACAAACATCAAAACAGTGTCAGTTGTAACAAGTGTAACCGAAACGTCTTACCATTGACAGCTACGTCACTGTTATTACATAAAGCTAAGATGCCAACATTAAACAAACAAATACAATACTCTGTGTATAATACCGTTAGTAGCTATTGAAACACCGGTCTAGTTAATTAACCCCACAGACGATAAATTGAAATGGACCTCACATAGCGTATATTTCATATAGTGCTTTATTTACCAGACAACAATGTCGAAAGCTAGGTGCGGTTAAGAGTAAGGAAGGGGGTAGCTGATGGAATATGGTGAACGTAGGAACGGTTAATTACGCCATAAGCGCAATACTGCGCTGGAGGGAAAGGTCACAGAATATCGTAGTCAACACACAGTCGTTCGCTTAGACTGTAACCTAAGCCCTCGGTTTTTTTCTTAATCAAGTTGAGCTATTTTGCCGACTTGTTTTGGGATAAAGAAAAGGTAGACCTGAATTGAAACGCAAAAGAGATGGTGAAACCAGTCGAGAGGAAAAGAGATCTTTACAGGGCAGAAAGCAGAAGTGTTAGACTACACGGTGATGCTAGTATCTCGTTTCCTCTCGACTGGCCCGACCGGTTTTTTTCTGAATCAAGTTGAGCTATTTTGCCAGTCAAGACACTAGATGTTCGCAGTATAGGCAGGGAAGTGTGCATCATCGTGCTGTGTTATATCATGTTTCCAAGAGAGTAGCTTCAGTCCTTGCATTTGTATTGCAGTGGAACAATTCATGAGTGTTTTATAATACGTAAAGAGGAACGCTAAGTATAGGTCATTATTGAAATTCCTTGTAGGTATGTTATATTAAGGAATTATTAAGCAACCCAGTGTTCCAACAAGGGTTTTATCCTTTAAAAACTGTTGCTGTACCACAAGCTGTTTTTAGAAATTAATTAACTTAAAATTATTTCATTCAATAAGCAAAGTATCATGTGGGTGATAAGAGCATGATGCAATGAAGAAGCAGTCTGATTTTTTTTGTAGAGATCATTGTGATAGATGGCATATTAATGAGAAATAAATATACATAGGCATAAACATTGACCAACAAAAACTAAGTGTTAACCTCCAGCTTTACAGCAGCATATTAATGTCTTTATTGAGGAAACTTCGTCAACTGTACTTTCAAAGCGAATAGTGTTAATTTAATAAGACATGTAGTTTGTGTCGCCTAATAAATGCTGAGACATGCTCGTTTCTTGTTTTTTTAATTCTAAAAGCATAGTTGTTCACACTGTATGTAATGTATATTGTCTAATATAAAGTCGTACATTTTCATTTATTTTTATTCTTAAGAACGTAGTTAGTCACGAAACGTAATGTGTGTTGCCTAATCAGTGCTCTTGTAAATACTAGATTTTTTTTAATTTTTCATCACACACGTAGACGGCTGCGTCTTGTAATTTGTGTTGCCTAATTAACGTTCTCATAAATACTTGATTTCAGTTTTATTTATTTACAAGTACTTAGTAGACTGTGATGTGCAATGTGGGTTGCCTAACGAAGACGCTAGCGAATACTTGATTTGGTTTTTTTTTCTGAAAACGTAGGTACCATTACGTGCTATGTGTGTTGCCTAGTTTTGTGGCCCAGAAAACGCGTTTAATGCATAAGGTCCTTTGTCGTGAAACTTTTTAAAACTCTTTTTGTTTAACTATCGCAAGCTCATTTATGTACTATCCGGTAAACTTTAAGTATTATGCTATTTTATAAAGTTATTTCCTTACTAGAAATGGTTCTTATTACACTTACAACAACAAACTAATACTATAAATATGCAAAACTTTATTAACGTAAACAAAAGACTGCTCATCGACACAACACTTTGCAATAGCATAAGTGCGTTGATACAATACTTCTACTTTTAACGTTGGTCGCAACAAATTGGACGAGTCCAGACCTGTTAAATCTACAGAACATTAAGAATTGACTCTTCAACTTGCTACGTATACTATTATTTTTTCGAAATGAGAAATTCCATTTTCTACATTTTGTCTAACTAATTATTCAAAATTGATCACCGTGCGTCGTAATGGCTTCGCCTAATAACAGGACTAAATAAATAAAACTGCAAACTTTATTAATTTATTATAGCGCAGCAAATTATTTTATTTAATTTTTTTCTTTACTCTCATATCTAGAATTTTATGTAGGTTTAGAAAATGCTACCAAAATACTAGGGTGCCATTTAAAAATTAAAAGTTGATATCAATTGCTCGGAACTGGACAATTCAATTAATTTTGTTTTCCTGCCAGAATGTAGATAAGATAGTCTAATATACCCCCCAAGGGTTATTATTCCGCTAATTCTATCGGTATTGCTACAATAAGACCGTAAGACTTTTGGCTAACCCTGTATACGAGGGTGGTCTGAAAAGTTTCCGACTTCAACGTGAAGATGGCAGCACTCGTAAATAAAAGCTACTGAATTTCGTTGTTCATCTGTTGACAGTTACTCACCAAAGTTTTAGCCATTTTGGACGAGCAGGTTTTATGTAACAATCGTTTGAGTGAGTTAATGTGAGTTTTTTTGTGAAAATGGACAAAATCGAGTATCGAGCTGTCATTAAATATTTGTTTTTGAAAGGCAATACGCCTTCGCAAATAAAAGATGAGTTGGATTCTGTGTATGGGGACTCTGCACCATCATTTACCACAGTGAAATTTTGGGCTGCTGAATTTAAACGTGGCCGTAAGAGCTTGGGAGACGATGAACGTTCGGGACGTCTAAAAACTGCAACTACCGACGAAAACATCGCCAAAGTTCACCAAATAGTGCTAGACGACCGCCGAATTAAAGTGAGAGAGATAGCAGAGGTTATGAACATGTCAAAAGAACGTGTTTGTCACATATTAAATCAACATTTAGGCATGAGAAAGCTGTCCGCGCGTTGGGTGCCGCGTTTGCTCACGTTAGACCAAAAACGTGTTCGAATGAATATTTCCAACGCTCTTTTGGCGCAGTTTAGGCGAAATAAATCCGAGTTTTGGCGCCGATTAATTACTGTAGATGAAACTTGGATACACCATTATACGCCCGAAACAAAAATACAGTCCAAACAGTGGACTGCAAAGGGGGAACCGGCTCCAAAAAAAGCAAAACTGTTTTTCCGGCTGGGAAAGTGATGGCGACTGTTTTTTGGGATAGTCATGGAGTTATTTTAATCGATTATCTTCAAAAAGGAAAAACCATTACAGGAGCATACTATGCATCATTACTTGACAAGCTGATGGCAGAACTTGCGAAAAAACGGCCACATTTGCAGAAAAAGAAAATCCTGTTTCACCAAGACAACGCACCGTCTCACACCTCAGCGGTTGCCATGGCGAAAATCCAAGAATTACGGGTTGAACTGCTTGACCATCCGCCTTACTCACCAGATCTAGCACCAAGCGACTTCTTTTTGTTCCCTCATCTAAAAATTGCGCTCGGAGGACAAAGATTTTCGTCAAATGAAGAGGCAATCACCTTAGTGAACAATTATTTTGCAGAGGAAAATGCCGAGTGCTATTTGGACGGGTGACAGAGATGGGAGCATCGCTGGGAGAAGTGTGTAGAGTTACAAGGAGACTATGTTGAAAAATAAAAAAAAAAATTCAGAAAAAATGTCTTGTATCTTTGTTAGGTCGGAAACTTTTCAGACCACCCTCGTAATCTACCTACTATGCATAACAAATTAATTTACCCCACATACCTGCAATAATGTTTTTTGATGGAGGGAGTATTAATATTTAAAAAGTCTCATCTTCAAACTGTATTAAACTTTGACAAGATGTCTATTATACTTTATGCTATGTAACAGTATGCGAAGTGTCATTAGTCACTTTTGTTTCTTTCTTGAGAGAAATAACAATTATTACAGTAAAAGATAAGTGTTAATGCTTTTCGACTATGCAGTGAACCAGACAATTGGTAGTAATGGTGTAACAGCTAATAGAGGATTTCCCTCGCGAGCGCTCATGATAGCCCCTCTTCAGACTACAAACTAAATGTGGGGGAAAGGGGTTCCTCCTGATTTGCCACAGTACGAACAAGAGGATTCCGGGATGCTAAAGGATCGCAGTATAAAAGTTCCTCTTCGCGACCCATCTTTGGAGCACACTGCATTGCGGGGATGCATGACCATAATTGAGGAAGCTTTTGCGGTTAACTCCCTTCCCTGAAATTCTGATTAATTGTTTTAATCACGTATGTAC
The DNA here is from genome assembly GCA_011009095.1 of Ignelater luminosus. Classification (NCBI taxonomy): domain Eukaryota; kingdom Metazoa; phylum Arthropoda; class Insecta; order Coleoptera; family Elateridae; genus Ignelater; species Ignelater luminosus. Next base: position 41,903 of record VTPC01001294.1, read on the forward strand.
GGATATCACAAAATATATTCTAAAACTATAAAGCATATGCTTGATCTTGCTGATTATACTTTTTAGTAAATTATGCTAAAATCTAGATTTTATTAGTAGTAAGTACTGTTTGCCTCCATTGTTAAACTTGCGTGAAGAATATTTAAATTAACGAATTAAAATCTCAACAACACTTTCTAGTTGCTGGGTAATTGAAAGGAAAGGTACAAACAAAAATTAAATAAAAATCTAATTTAAAATACCAACTTTATGCAGGTTTTCTGTTCGAGTTAATTGTGGGAGTGTATCAACCGTGCTCGCTCATTGCCATAGCGAAGATTAATATTTAAAACTGTAGGGTTGGGGATATAAAAGAAAATTGTAGTGGTCAGAATATTACATTACATCGAATTATGGTGGTGAGCAGGTTTCTTAAAGTGATAAGGTAAAAAAGCAAACACACATTTGTGGTGTGAAACTGTTCATAATAGTAATTTTGCAGGGGGTAAGTAAGTATATGCTAAACTAACTAATATCTGCGTCTTATTTTTACCACATAATTTGTTATTTATTTTTATCTTTTCTCTTTTTAATAATAATAATATTATTATTATGATATTTTTTTTATAATACTGATCAATGTCAAAATTTCCTAATTTATGTTGGCTAGAAATAAAATTTTCTTAATTAATTAACAAAATATTAAAAAAGAGATGTGTAAATTCCGATACGGAAACGTGTAAGTCCTTACACGAATTGTTACGCATAGGAGTAGTTTTGATTCGTTTCAAAATTGTGTAGGAATGTTGGTGTATACTTGAATACTTTATCAAATGTAGGTTTAATTTCATATTTATTACCCAATAAAAATTTGTAAAAAAATTAACCAAGTATTCCCTAGATTTTCAACTCTACCCGATCCACTGTAAAGGCCGTCTCACCCTTCTCGAAACTTAGATATCTCCGTCTATAGGATTTTATATATTTTTTCTTTTTATTTGAATCTGTCTAGGAACTTAAATACATCCAAAAAATCAAGGAATGTCATACCACGTCCATGCTTGGAATTAAATTTTAAAGTTACAGTCTGTATCTTCATTGTTTCATATTTAACTTCCAAACTTCGTTTTGAAGTAGACACTCTTCATTTATAACCACTATTGTTTAAATTAGTGTAATATTTGTAATCTTCTTTTAGATGCTATCGTAATCTCGAATTTCACAGAAACATTCCTTGTTTTTGTTCCGTATACCCTTCAAATGACGTCAATGTTATAATATAATCACAGAAAACTTCTAGAAATTAATTTTGTTTGCCCTTAGTGGTAGTGGAAGTGCATGTTTTTAAAAAGTTGTTTTAATCTGCTTTTTGATCTTCTCTAATCTGTCGTCGTACATGAATCCTGTGGTGTCCAAGTCGAGGGGCCTATTCCATAAATTAAATTTTGCAACTTTTCATCTAGCACTTTGCATTATTAGAAGAATTTGGTTTCACAAGTCTTCAAAAGTGCCAAATGCAAAGTATGAGAAGCAAAGTGCAAGTTTGCAAAAAGAAAGTCGAGTAGTCTTTGATTCTGTTCCGCAAATATTTCAAACACCGTTACTTATCAAAGGTTGTTTCTCACTTTGCAACTAACATTAAACTCAAGATTTACACAGCAAAAATAAAAACGATTAAGAGAAAGGCCGTAGATAAAGAGAAAATGCAAGAGGGTTTTTTCGCCAAATCGATCGATTTTGAAAATAAAAAAAATTTTAATTTTTGTCAGAGTAGTGGGGTAGGCGCACCTCCAATGTCCCACCTTTGTTAGGGATATCAAACAATAAGCTATATCTATTTCACGTACATGCATCACTCGTGTGATCCAGATGCTCCAAATCAATTAATGGCCCAACTGAAAACTTTCTACACGTCCTATATTAGCGACGGTAGATTGACAGACAAACAATAGCTGAAAACAATTTTTAAAGTACATATAAATTCATTTTAGAATTAAATTTTATTGATCTTACTACTTACTTTAAAACTAATAAATGAAAAATTGTTTAATTATAATTCTTCAAAGAACTGTTGTTGTTTAAATGTAAACAGATGTCAATTTGAAAATTCAAATACGTTTGACATTTTAGAAATATCACGTCTACTGTTTCTAGTGTTATCCTTGTCATACACCTTCTACTTATATGGATTGCTAGCGGTTCAATATATATCTCTTTTTTTAACCTACATTTCAAATAGGTGCGTGTTGTCTTTAATTAAAAATAAATCTGTGACGCATGTATCATTTTATGTGAAATAGATATTAACCTAAAATAGTAGGCATTCTGATATCCCGCTTAGTTCTTGAAATATCTAGAAAACGAAGATATTTTAAATGGAACTTTGACACCCGTATCTCGAAAACGGTGCATTTTAGGCAAGAAAGTTGTAGGGTAAAGTGAACTTAATTTCTGCCAAGGAATGCGCCTGGCAAATATTTGCATTCAGTTTCAAAACACCCTGTATATAAACACTACCTACTGAACAAAGAAATATACAAAGTCGTACTAGTGAAAGTTTGCAGATTTTTATGATATGTATTGTTGAATCTTCTTTGCACTTTGCTTTAAATAAAAAGTGCTTTAAGTGAAAAGCTGCAAAGCTTATTTGTGTAGTAGGCCCCAGGGATTTTCCTTCAAAATCCCAATAGGGAAGTAAGATTTATTTCTAAACAAATAAATCGCTATATTGAAATTCTTCTTGAAGAGGCTTAACGTAATGCATTTTAGAAGATTAATTGCACTCGAAGGTAAAATTTTGCGACGTTTAATTTAGTGAAGATGTTCTTTGCAACCCTAGGTGAAGATCGCACGGCGGACGGCTGCTTTTCGCCGGAGAGCTTGAGGTGGGTTCGATCGTTATTTAAAAGAGATGATTGTTTTTTTATGGGCGTCATCTTACCTTTTCTTTATGATTCTAAAGGGATACCTACTATGCTAGAGAACCTAATTATGATATTTTGATATGGTCGTGATCCACCAAAACAAAATTTAAATTAGAGGGGTTTAATAATAAATAAACAAATCAGTAGTTACAGAATAACATTGAAGTTGTATAAACACTAATACCGTATGGTGGTAATCTCACCGAAAGTATGATAAGACCTTAAGTTATTATTTTCTTTTTTTTGGAATTGTTGATAGAGTGATGCAAAGTTGGGTAATAATGGAACTATCAATTCAAAAACAATTAGTTGTTATGTCAAAATTTTACTTTCCAAAATAGGCGATTACCAACAACGACACAGGGTTAAATTAAATTAACCATGCAAAAATTATTAAATTTATACTCTAATTTATAATAATCACTATAACCAGAAATAATTATCAAATTAAAAATAAGAAAACTGTGATTATGTTAGTTCACACTTCAGCATATCTCTCCAATCATATTATAAACGAAGGTTGAACAACAAAAAAA